>CABHPQ010131699.1:0-24578 GCA_902168405.1 Peromyscus aztecus | reverse complement strand
TAGCCAGGTACTAGTAGGCAAACTGTTCTCCTGACTGACTCTACGAAACATAAGCACACCAAGAAAGCAGAGGCAAACACAGACCCAAGCTGCAAAACCCAGAGTGGTAAAGAGACAGCATCAGAGTGAGAGCCGTGCCTGGTCTGTACCCCGACCCAGGGTGGGTGAGCCTCCAGGATGCATGGTGGATGTATAGATGAGACGCTTCAGAGTATTACTCCCTTGGTCTCTAGGGATGTCTCCCTTCCAGAACTGGTAATGTTCTCTAGGGGTGCACAGGGATGGACAGCTTGGCATGAGGAACCTGAAGCAGAGCTAATAACAATTGTCTCTCCTGTGGTCCCTCTTCTAAGAATCCAGGCTCTAAGTTCTCTGGGTTGATGGTCTGACACCAGCATTTCTTGTTTCTCATGATCTTTGCGTTAGCTCACACTAAGATTTTAATGCCCTGTCCCCTCTCACTCCCCCAAACAAACATCAGTACCCCATGGCTGCCTCGCTTTTCTACCCCTGCACTTTCTGGCCATGATGTCATGAAGTCTTCCACATCCAGCATGCTTCCAAAGTCGGTGTAGATGTGAGATGTAAAATGTGAATGGTAAGGTTTGCAAATCAAATACGCTGAGAAAACATGGCATTTAACAAAAGTAAACAGGTTTCTACAGTGTAGGACTTCCATGTCTTTAATATGCTAATCTGGGATCCTAGAAGAGGAAATGACAAATTTACTTAACCTCAAGCCCTTTTCCTAACACCTCTCACAGGACTGGGGAAATGTGCAGCCTTCCTTTCTTGTTTTCTGTGGGGCCCTGGCTCCCTTTTCTGTAAAGTGGGAATGATAAGGCCAAGTTAATGTGTGATGTTTAGAATGTGCTAGCACTCCAGTGAGTTCCAAATACAAGGCTTGGTTATTATTCATTTATTTATTGACTGTTTTTATTGGAAAACAGCTTTGGCCATCTCCCCTCCACTGAAGTTGTTCTCTGGTCAGTCCTGGTCACCGCCCAGGCCTCTTCTCAGCCTCTGTTCCTTAACTGCCCTCGCCTGTACCTTTCCCATAGCCATGGCACCTCCTTTGCTCTATGTTATAATTTTCATTTGAGCCAGCAGGCATTCCTTGGTTACTTTTCTTCTTTAATTGAAAATCATATCCTACTCCAGAACTTCATCTGCCATGGTCATAAAGGCAGTTGACCTGTCACAAAATCCATGCTGTCTTTTGTCAACAATATGTTAGATATATTACAGTCCTCAAACTCGGGGTGTCCAGAACTGGACTTCCAGCTCTGTCCCCTTAATCAATTCTGTCCTTGCTGTCTTCTCCATCACTGGAACTCAGTTCCTCTGCCTCTTGACTGTTGTCTTCCCAGGCTCTGAACTCAGTGTCTTCCTCTGCATTTCTCTGCCTCTTTCGTGGTTTTCTCCTCAGTATTCCTTCGCTGTCTTGACCATCATCACAACTTCTTAGTCGGCATTCCTGCTCCCTGCTCCTAACCTGCTCTCTCCTCTGCTTTTAGGAACCGTCTCCAAAAGATAATGCTCATCATCTCATATCCTGAATGAAATTTCCAGTTGCACCCTACTACCTACAGAACAAAGTTGTGACTTGAGTCTGCCCTTGTACAGTCTAAGCTCCCTTTCTTATCTCAGCTCTCATCACTTCTCTTCACAACCCCTTCACTCTACTCATCGAATTTCACAACATTCCCCACATTTGCTCTACAATTCCCTCACGATTGCAGTTGCTTGCTGTCTTTGTGGAGTCACAGAATTGCTCCAGCTGAGAGCTGCCTGTTCCTCTCTCTTCTTGCTTCCCACTGCACATGTGGATAAATATGTCTCTATGACATCTCCTCTACTGGAGTTCAGAATCCTTCAGTACTGGATCCATGGCTGACTAATCGCTGCTTCCATCTACATTTTTCACAGAAGTGTAGCTAAGTAGATGTTCACTAAATGATGAATAAATGTATGAATTGATGATTGGATGGATGAATGGGTGATTGGATGGAAGCCACCTCTTTACTCTTGTGTCTTTTTTTTCCCCATTCACTAAGAATCCCATTCACTGACCTAGACAAGAGACCCTGAACATCATGCTCATTGGCATATGTGCTTACTATGTTTCATCTTGCTCTTGGTGGCCGCTGTCTGACCCAGATCAAAGCTCTCTGATAAAGCATCATAGCTAATGGTTTTTCAGGCTGTGTTCCTATCTGAGTCCTGATGGTCATGTCTTCAGAATGGTGCTAGCATCAACTGACTCTCCCATTGAAGCCATAGCCATGATTATTCCCAGTAATTCCCTTCAGTGCCAAAGTCTTTGGAGTCTGACCTTGAACGCAGGTTTATTTTATTTCTAGGGCAGGCTGACTCTCATGCCCAGCATCAATGGAAGCCAGTCTAGCAGCTCAGTGTTTCCATGCCCAGAGACCCTTCATTTGGATTCCTTGTCTGCACATTTTCAGTGAAGACCTGTGATCTGCTGGGAAACTGTAGTTGTTTATTTGTAAAGAGTAGGTTAGTGTCAGGAGTTTGGGGCATGAAATAATACAAGTGACTTCGGGCTCTTACCTGCTGAGGTTTGAAATGTCCACAACTACTGAGATCTAAGTAAATAAGACCCTGGTGGTTGAGAGAACAGACTCTGGAAACCAGCTTCCTCATCCAAGTACCAGAATAGCCAGAGGATACTCAGACCAGAAAAGCCACCCAGGTATTTCAAACAGAGGAAACTGAATGCAGGGGTTGGTCTCTGCCCAGTGGAAGCCTTAAAAGGCCACAAGAAAACACTGAAGTCACCCCGAGGAAACAAATTCAGGAAGCAGTCACCATCTCTAAGACTGAAAAGACAAAAAGTAAGTGTAGCCAGAGTTCAGGAGGCTGATGTTCCAATTTGGGGGTGAAGGACTACTGCTGGTACCCCAGGGGCCAGTTCTGGGATGATGCAATAGAAGCCAATCACAAGAAAATCCAGAATCTCATCTTGAAATAGGAATAGAAAAAGGCCAGAGCTAGAACAAGCAGTAGATGGCCACCACAAAGACTGACTAGCTCTGGGTAAGATGTTTATCTCCTCCATAAGTCAGTCATCTCATCTTTAAAATGGGAAAAGCATGTACCTGCTTTATAGGTTTCATTTGCTGATGCATAGAAAACACTTAGAATTTCCAGTACACAACAACAGCCCAGGAACTTGCTCTATTATTATTCTGTTAACATCTACCAGAATTACTCTCTTTACTTTTCATCTCACTCTGCCAGACAAAAATATGTAAGCTAGGCATAGGAGCACATGTCTATAATCTGATCACCTTGGAAGCTGAAGCAGGGGGATTTGAGTTCAAGACCAGCCTAATATAGTGAGACTCTGTCTCAAAAGACAAAAACAGTATACAGAATACAGTCATCCTAGGTATTCGCCTGACATAATATATTGTTTTAGCTCTTAATTCTGGGTATATATAACTCTTCTATGTATGCATTCTTTTGAAAGACAATTTTACACACACACACACACACACACACACACACACACACACACACACACACACACGAGTGAGTTCCATCACTTATAGTTTCATGTTCAACTTTACAGATTCCTATGTTCTTATTTGTAAAAGTGGGCTAATGATACTGTACAATATGCTTAGATGAGATGTTACGCGTGAACCTGCCTGGTCCAGGTCTGAATGTGGTGGGTATTCTCCATATTGGTTTTACTCCTCTCTTTCTCTCTCTCTCTCTCTTTCTCTCTCTCTCACCCCCCCCACCTTTCTTCCTCATCTCTCCTAGACTGAGTACAGCCACTTTGAGCCCAGATCTCTGAACCCCTGGGATGTCTCTGACAGCTTGCCCGGTGCTGTGTGTGAGCAGGGTCTCACTGGGCCACCCTGAAGATTACACACAGGAGTGGGAGGGAACCAGGAGAAGGACAAGATAAGGGTCAGCACAGTCTGAATTCTCATCCCAGCCCTGCTTGCTGATCCCCTCCTTGTTGACCTGTTCACCTTTTCTCTTAGCTCATAGATTTCCATTCTGTAAATGGGAACTAGAGACATCCTGGGAGAATATGTGAGCTCGTCTATATACTGTGGTCATTAATCCAACGGTTTCACCACTCTTGGGTGGTGGGGTTGAAATAGAGTTAGTGACACTGTGGCAAAAAAAAAAAAATGTGGGTTGTGGACAGATGTGGAGTGCAACTCCAAAGGAGCCTCTATCTCAGGTTCGAGTGGCATGGAAGTCTGGGAGTTCTTCTGCCTGATAGAAGCAACCCAGATATTCTGTGTGTGTATCTATCTCTGTGTCTCATGAGCTAACCCGAGAAGTTCTGAAGTCTAGGAAGTACACTGTTACATTTTTATGTATTTATTATTGATCAAGTGTAGGACTGTGAATGCAGGGGCACATGTGCCACAGTGAGCATGTGGAGGTCAAAGGGCAAGTGTGTAGAGTCTGTTCTCTCTTCCAACCTCTTACGTGTTCTGGAGATTGACCTTAAATTGTCAAGCTTGTGCCTAGCAAGCACTTGCTGGATGAGCCGTCTCCCCAGCCCTGAAGCAGATTTTTTTCCTTTGGAAATGAAAATCCAAATACAGAAAAGGAAAGGAGATTCTGGCTTTAGTCAGATAATGCTGTTGATGTTCCTGCCGGGTGTGAGCCCAGAGTGGATGGATGGAACATGGAAGTACTTCTTAGAACTGGGCGGCGATGGGAGGCGGGGGTGGGGGCAGTTGGGGAGTGGGGGGGGGGTAACGGGTTTTGGAGGCAAGGCTTCCAAGTTCAAAGCCTGACTTGCCATTTTTAATGCCTATGTCTCTGCGAGGAAACACTTACATTCCTCGGCCTCGGTCTTTTCCACTACAGAATGGGGATGATGCTTCAAAGAGCTGTTGTGGAATTCAAAGAAAATATATGCACAGAGCACTTTAGCAGTGTTTGGCAAATAGTAAGTGCTTAATAAATGGGCGCTATTATAGTCAGCTGCTTAAAATAATAATAGCAACCACTTATGGAGTGCTGAGTGTGCCAGCACTCTGCTAAGTGCTCCGCCGGCTTCATTTCATTGAAATCAGAGAACTCAATGAGGCAGATGTGAGGATTATCCCCTGCTTGACAGATGAGGCAGTGGCTTGAAGCAGCTTCTTCAAGGTCAGTCAGCCAGTTTGTGTGTGGGGTAGCCACAGCTGGAACTGGGGGTTCTATCTGATGTCAAAGGCCATGCTGCCTGCTCAGACACCCTACCCTGGCTTATACAGAGCTAGGATTTCCACTGTGCCCGGAAGAGCTTCCACCAATGAACCTGGCAGCCTCCTATTCACCTCTCTCAAGGCACCTGCCATGCTTCCTCCAACAATTCCTTCTAGGAGTTTTTTAAGCTTTTCTTCTTAGACATGCAGATCACCTTCAGAAAGAGACTATGTATTATGAACAAGCACAGCTCCCTGACCCTTCCCCCACCTTCACTGTATGGGTGAAAGTAATGTTCCAGAAATATCCTAAGGCTGTTTACCTTCCAACCACACAGTCTCACTCCAATATGACCCAGGATTGTGTTGCTCCGCAATATTCAGGAAATATGTCAAACACATTGATCTCAGGAATCCAAGGAAGTTTTCTGTCTTCAGTAGATCCTAATTAGATATTCTTCTGCTTTGATTGACAAATATATATTGAGTCTTTGTCTGATGCCAGGATCAGGACCAAGCTACTACCATGCCTTAACACAATGGATTTCCCTAGGGTTTACAACTCAGTGGTAGAACCATCAAAAACAGCCTGTTATCAGCCAACGGCCCACTATGATCCAGATATTGCTCTGGGAATATCTTGTAGTAACTCATCCACAACTATGATGTTAGCCTTTCCTACAGATTAAAAAAAAAATGGAGGCACAGAAAGGTTAGGCAACTCAGTCAATATACTAAGTGTCAGGGCAGGACATAAAAGTAGTATGTTTTAGCTCCTACACATAGGATTCTTTCTACAGTATATATTTAAAAGCGTTCAGTGCTTTCTAGAAGGCCTCTTTGGGAGACCACATCTTATAATCTTGTTTGTTTGTTTGTTTTTTTGAGGCAGGGTTTCTCTGTGTAGCTTTGGTGCCTGTCTTGGATCTCGCTCTGTAGACTAGGCTGGCCTCGAACTCACAGAGATCCGCCTGGCTCTGCCTCCTGAGTGCTGGGATTAAAGGCATGCGCAACCACAAGGGGTATCTTATAATCTTATAATCCAATGTTACAGCATGCTGACTGGTTATAGAGTGCCTCTCTGGAAATAGCCATTAGATTCTACTCAGGAATCAAATAAGAAAACCAGTATTGAAACATTAGAGTCATGTCATTGTTTTGACCCCAAATAGCACCATTGCTTGTCTGCTCATCTATTGTGGGGGGGGAGGGGTACATGCACATGCATGCATGCGTATGTGCACATGAACACACAAAATAAAATGGTGTCTGTTCAGTTCTACTGGGAACCTAAGACTGCATTAAAAATTAAGGTGCCCTAAGAACATTCATGCTAAATACTAAAATTGTTTAAGATTTTATTTTAAAAATAGCATGCACTCACAAAATGAAGACTTTTCACCAGCAAATATATATAAACAAGTGTATTTAAGGAAACAATGCAAAGTAGCCTAAGTTGTTTTTAACAATAGCAACATAATTGGGTTGGGTTCAAACGCTGGAATCTGTACTATGATTTCTCTTTTGTATGGATCATTTTATGTTCTTTTATTAAAGAATAGAATATGTAATAGCACCCAAAATTCCCAACACCCAATCACCACCTATTACCAGTATATACCTGCAACATTGTGGAACACATTCCTTTCAAGATCTCTTGGAGCGTGGTGGCATATGTCTGTAATTCCTGGGTTTAAAAGGCTGACCTAGTAGGAGAATCATAAGTTTGAGGCCAGCCTGGGACATGAGTGTGGCCTGTATTTAAAAAAGAGAGTTGGGGATGGGGGAAGAGAAAGATTAAAATAGAAGAGTAAATGGGAAACAAGAGAATGGGTTATGAACTGAGAAAGTATATATGTATTAAAATCTCTTCATGAAATCTATTCTTTTGTACAATTAATATACACTAATAAAAGAATAACAATACTAAAACAAAAACTGAGTCCCATGAGCTCACTGCATAGCCCTCACCTCTTTAGTCACCATTTGACTGTAACTGAAACAGGCTCTCCCTCTCTTTCTTTCCTATTTTCAAGGTCCTCACAAGTAAAAGTTCCTGCCCACTCTGTAGTGCAGTTTGAATAACTGAAAGCAAAGCCTATGGAAGCTCTTTGAATTGTTGAATAAGAAAGTTGTTGTATGATTGGATAAGGTATATGAAAGGCAGTGGCAGAAACTGGCGTGCTATGAGCTCTCAGTGACACTAATAGGGAACTGGGGGGAATATACAGGCTTAAATCTCCCACCTCCACCTGGTATTGGAGACTCAGAGTTCAGCACCATGGCCAGGGACACTTTCCAACCAAGATGTTTGCCTGCTGAAATCTCTGCAGATACCTGTCCATCCCTACTCCGGGGTCACCAGCACCCCAAACTGCTTTACATTTCTGGTGTCTTTCTCTCCCCTGCATTTATCTCCACCCACGACCTCCCCTCTACCCCCTATCAACATTTAGCTATTACTAGGAAGGGAGGAAATACTTTGAAAGTTATTCACACTAACCAAGATTATGATAGAAAGTTTTGTGATTTCCCCACTCTAGAAACCCCTCCTGAGAAGTACTAGAGGCTAGCCCACAACGAATACCCTATGGGGCATTGCTCCACCATTCCGAAAGTTGGTTCTCTAAGTTGGATAGATGTACGGTTTCCCAGCTCTTCTCAGTGAGTGCCACGTGGGGCTGAGAAAAAAAGCATGTGCTGTACTTTTCCCCACCAAATCATCTGTCTTCATCACCCTGACCCTCACCCAAACCATACTTATGGTAAATCCCGCTCCCCTCCTCCATTCTTCCTACCAGTCAGGGCTCCCCAGGCATCTCATTACTGGAGGCATCTCTCAAGTCCTCCAGGATTCCATTCTTTCCTCCTTGTCTCACCCTTCATCCCAGTTATCAAATCCAGCCAGCTACCGCCTCCATTCTCTCAGATTTGTTCCCTATCCATCCCACTGCTTCTTTGGGAATAACTGTCATCACTCTTCCTCTGAATTATTTTTGTTGTCTTTCAAGACAGCCTCCCCACTTCCTGCCTCATTCACTCGCTACTCCAACCTCTGTTACCCTATTTAAATCCTTTAAATGTCTCCTCATTGCATGCAGGATCGAGTTCAAACTCTCTGTCCTGACCTCTCCGAGTCCACTGAGACCTGCTTCTCCAACCTCCTTGACACCTTCTTGCCCTTAACAATCCTTCTGAAGCAAGTGAATGACTGCTTTCAAAAGCATGGCGCTGTTGTGTGCCTCTGTCTCCGCATCTGATGTCACTGTTTCCAGGATGTATTCCCACCTGCTCTCCCAGGATACCTGAGACCCATTCGTCCTCCAAGACTCAGAACAAGAGTCTTCTCTTTGGCGAAGCCTCAGTTCCCCTAGCTTCCTCTGTAGCCCCACCTTAATGATTGGTTTAAATTTTCCTCCATTTAGACCATGACTCCATTTTCTTGTTCTTTATCTTCCAAACAAATTAGGTTAGTAATTGTCCAACATACAATTAATGCAAAAAAGAGAAATACCTGATGGAAGAATGAACTTCTAATTAGGAAGTCTTAGTGGCCTTGAATATCTCACGTCTTTTCTGAGATTTAATGCCATTGGCTATAAAATGAAGATAATGATGTCTGCATTGCAGAGTGGGATGTGGGTTTTATGGAACAAAATATATAAAGCCCCTAGCTTGTCCAGTCCATTGTAGTAACACAATCAACGTGCTTTCCTTGCCTTCCCATTTCCTTTTCTCTGCAATAATTAGTCTCATTCTCAGTCTAATCAAAATGGGCAACAATGTCTTCCTCACATCTCAGCCTCCTCGTCTCCCAAGGTCAGCCAGCCCCTGCTCTGTTCATTGGAGGTTAACTGAGGTCTGACTCTATACTGGACACTCTTCCAAGTATTGTAATAGCTTTCACAAAAGCCTGTGAGGATCCAGTGGTCCTGTCTCAGCTTTGGAGGTGAGACCTGAGAAAGCAATGATCAAGGTCATATGGCTCCAAAGTAGAATAAGGACTGAACTCAGGACATGGAGCTTTAGAGCTCACGTTGGACTGCTGTGCAGGTCTTCTTGGCGTGGATTAGGGCCACCATGAGAACATGTCACTCCAGAGCCACAGAGGAGCCTATTTCTTTGCTTCAGAGACTTGACGAAACATTTACAGATACACCATGTTAGTAGAATTTAGAGTAAACTCCAATGGCCCTATTGCTCAGAAGTTTTTCATTGTATAACCTTTCACTGCTCATTCATAAATCTTGTTAGAGAGTGGAGGGTCTCCAGATTCCCCAAGGATCTGGGCAATGTCAGTCAGCCAGGGTCCATTCATCTGGATTTTGTACAGTTGTATTAGAACATGGCTATGTCAGCTCACATATGCATCGTGTGTGGCACCCTTTGTACTAAGTAGTTGTGACAGAGACCCTGAGACCTGCAAGCCTCAGATATTCCTGTCAGGTCCTTTATAGAGAAAGTTTGCTCATGCTTCAGTACGTCGAGCCAGCACGCCATTGTCAAAGCAGACTGGGCGAGCCTAGTGATGTCAGCTATCTGGACAGAGTGTCCAGTCAGCCCAGGGCACTAGCACCAACAAAAGCCCTGAGGCTTAAGGACGTGCTCCCACTTCTCAGCCTGCTACCAAGCTCTGTAGGGGATCTTTGGGCTGGACATCTTCTCCTGGTTTAGGGGTCTCTGGCAGCCTCACACCACAGGGGCCCCAGTGAAGTGTCAGGGCAGCGCAGTCAAGACAGATTCCCTGAGTCCACGGAGGCTCTTGGAGACTGCCCACTGATGAATGGCAGGAGGAAGAATTTCTCACTTGCTGTCTAATCTGCACTTGGGAAATAAATTGCTCTTGTCACTGGTGTCTGCCCTGGCCCTGCAGGGCCCTCTTCCCTGCTGAGTCTGCCCTGCACCCCATGCCTGCTCCACCAGCCTGGAAATGCTGCCTCAGGATGAGGAGGAGAGGGTGAGGGAGGGGCAGAGGACCAGGGAGTCTGTCTGTTCCAAGCGGGTCCCCTCCCACCACTGGCTCCCCTCTGCGAACAGAGAGCAGGGCCTGCAGTGGTCCTGAGGCAAGTCTGTGACCCTCACTTTCTTATATGCAAGATAAGGCTTTGAAAGTAATCTGCGACTCTCTGGAAAGAGTACTCATCCAGTTCCCAGAGCTGGGAATGGAGATAGAAAGGGAAAAGATTAGTAAAGCCAACGTCTCACCAAATGCCACCGTGTCCTACATGTGTTCCTGTCCTGGAGCTGTTTCAGCAGTCAAGTTGCAGACACAGGGCACTCATCCTATGACCTCTGACATCTACCTCATACCTCCCACTCACCCCCACTTCCTATCTCTGGCCTTCTCAAAGGACCTTCCACTAACTTCCACTATCTCAGAGCTGGTAGGTTTGTTCCATGCCACCCTGGGCAAGTGACAAGTCCTAGGACAGCTCTGTCAGACAGTCCCCACTTAAAAGAGGACTTCTTTGCTGGGAGCTAAACCTTCCCGGTGACGTCCCTTTCATCATCCAGGGATGGACACTGGCTGAGATGGACTCACAGCTTTCTCTCTGGATTGAAGGGTTTGTCTCAGATCACAGCCAACACCTAGTCAATCCTGGGAGCCTTAATGGAAGAGGTGGTGTTTTAGTAGCTACCTGAATGACAGGGGAGAGCCTTTTGTTGCTGCCAAGGACAGATCAGGGGTCACCTTCCTGCTGAGGCAGACATCCCTGAAAGCTCATCTTGGGAACTAAACTGGATCTGTCACTGCAATTTCACAGCAGCCACTCAGGAGCAGAGAGAGCTAAGGGAACTCAAGCAGGCCGTATGCATTAGCAGTGGCATTTATAAGTCTGGATCCAAGGGGAGAAGTTGGGCACTGTGGTCCCTTCTCCAAAACTTTGTGAGATTGATTTTGGTGTTTCCATCCCAGGTGGAGCTGTCTGCCCATGGCCCAGTTTTCATTGGCCACATAACAAATATTAAATCAGGCATCAATGCAGTTAGAAGCAGGTCAGGCTGACTTGGGGACAAATCCCAGTTTTTATTCATTGTGTAGCCCTGTTTATATTGATTTGTTATGTGGCCTCATTCTTTGTGAGCATCTGTTTATCTGTTAAATAGAACCATTAACTAGTTGGTAAGAATTTTTTGTGGCTTAAATGAGACAAATGCAAATTATCCTTTAGAACTCTAGTCCTAAATAGATGCTCAATAAATTCATTTTTATGAGACTAAGATCTCATATAGCCCAGGCTGGCCTCTAACTCACTATGTAGTCAAGGATGACCCTTATTTTCTGATCTTCCTGACTCTACCTTCCAAGTGCTGGGAGTGTAGACACATGGTACCATGCACAGTTTAGACCTTGCTGGGGATTGAACCTAGGGTTTCTTGCAGGCTAGGTAAGTATTCTACCAAATGAGTTTCAGCAGCAGCATATCACCAAACACCTTTAAGTATCCATCATATCCCAGGCACTGCTCTGATAACCGTTGCTTGAGACAGTAGACCTTGTATATCACCTCAGATATAGTCATATGAGAACACCATGATGAGGTTCTCTCTGCGAGGTTGCCCCTTTTTGTCCTGGGGAGTGCAGATTCTCCTTCTCAAAGGCGCTGGGGTAGAGATAGGCAACTCCCATGCCTTGTGCCCCAGCCTCATCAGCTCCAAACTCTCATCTCAGCAAGTGGTGCCCACCTTTAGGCACCGCTGTATGACAGCATGCAACACAGTGAATGGGGGTAGGGTGCCTAGTAATTACCACGTGACACGGGCTTGGTAACCCCTCACTTATTTTCACAGGCTTGGCACTCACAGGCATGACTGTATCATGGGTAAAGAGCTCTTGGCTCTCACGTTTTACCATTGAGATTATGGCAGGCAGCAGGATCTTCCCCCGCTAGATCCTGTGATTTCTGCACACTAGAGCTTCTGCTTAGCACCAGGGAGCCTCAGAGAGTGTCCACAGCTGAAAGAAGGCAGACATGGCCAAGAATGTCCCTGACACTGCTGCCCTGACCACCTGGGCTATGGAGTCTCCACAGTTCTTACCTGGCCTTGGGGAGCAGGGAGTAAATCCCCAGCTGACAGAGCCCTCTGCAGTCATTCCATCCATCCCTCTTCTTTCTGTCATGACCAGGCCCAACCCTCCCCAGATGGTTAAGACCTCTCTCCTTCCTAAATGAGGATATTGCCAGGCTTTGCTGACCCAAGGAGCTTCTCACAGGCAACCAGTGCAGGGCCTCAGGAGAAGAACTTGAGAACTTGAGAAGGGTCAGAACATGGGGCCCAACCAGAATGTCCTTGAAGCATAAGCCTAGAGCATGACATCATTCATCATAGAGCATAGCATTGTTCCATCATAAAGCATAGCATCATTCTATCATAGAGCATAGCATCGTTCCATCATCGAGCATAGCATTGTTCCATCACAGAATAAAGCATCATTCCATCAGAGAGCATAGAATCATTCCATCATAGAGCATAGCATCATTCTATCATAAAGGATAGCATCATTTATCACAGAGCATAGCATTGTTCCATCAGGGCCTTGAAGGCTATGCACAGGAGAAGGGGGTTGGTCTTTCTAAGGCTATGGAAAACAAGGACCATTTTTAAGTAGAGACAGACATGATTAAATCTGCTTTTCTGGAAGGTCATTTTTAATGCTGTGTGTTGAAAGGACAGGAGTAGTAGGGAAGAAGCAAGACCAGTGAGAGGCTCTTGCCCCAGCTGTCACAGAAGGTGATGTCAATAAGGTAACATCTGAAGGAAGTTAGAGGAGGAAGTACAAAGTGATGGAGTAGAGTGTTCTCATGAGGACAAGCTGTAAGGCTTGAGGAGTTTACTCTGATGCTGGGATTTTCAGTTCCAAGCCAACAGCCTTATTCCACCACCATAGAGGACAGTACACAGGGCCCATAGTACTTTCAGAACCCATGAAAATGCTTTAATGTCACAAAAATGTGAATATGAAATGAATGCCTATATGTGTAGTGTTTACCTAAATTGTTCTAGTAGTAATACAAACTTGGGAGTCAGAAATTGAGATAAAAACCTGATAAATCCAAGGAACAGCAGAAGGGCAATCGACTGACCCTACTCTCCACATTTTCCTCATCCAAACCCCCCTGGAAATCTCTCCCAGCCCCTCCTTCTTTCTTCCTGTCCCTCTCTATCTGACTTCCTCAGTCCTTCAACATCTCTATGGCTAATCCCAGTCAGCCAGTTGCTCATTCCATCCTTGATCTAAGGTGGCTTTAATTTGTCACAGTGGAACAATTTTCCCACAACATATATGGAATTTTTGTTGTTGTGTGGCTTTTTGAGTTTTTGTTTGCTTGGTTTGGTTTGGTTTTGCTTTGAACCCTTGAGCTCCAGCAATCTTCTTACTTTGGCTTCCAGAAAAACTCCTGGGACTACAGGCATATAACCACTGTCAGTCATGAATATAGACTATTGAACTAGTCAAGATTATTTTTTGTCTTTGTACAAATGCCCCTTGGGAAATGATGGACTGACCTAGAAAACTGGCAGGGGAGACTTTGGGTATAGCTCTGCTGTAGAGCACATGCTTAACAGTGAGGGGCCCTGTTCAATCCTCAGCATCCAAAATGAAGAAAAAGGGAGATGGAATCAACAGGTATTCCAGTGGTGGGGTTGATGGACTTTAGGGCTGTTTCACAGCGAACCTTGGAACAAGAAAGATGGAGTGAAGAGGCCTGTGTGTAACAGCTCGTTCACTCGGGCAGCCATGTGTGTGATGGTGGTTCCTTTTACTGAAATGAAGAACATTGTCGTCAATAGCCTTGGGCATGGCATCTATCAAGCATTCCTTTCCTCATCTCCAGAATGGGGCCACTGAAAACTCTCATAGGATTATTGTAACAATCCAAAGAAGTTTTCTTAATGACCAAAGTAAAAGCACCTAGCACACAGTAGTACTTGCTCATCAGCATGAGTTGAACCCTGCCAAAGGTTCAGTGT
Organism: Peromyscus aztecus; assembly: GCA_902168405.1. Lineage (NCBI taxonomy): Eukaryota > Metazoa > Chordata > Mammalia > Rodentia > Cricetidae > Peromyscus > Peromyscus aztecus. The sequence continues at coordinate 10,410 of CABHPQ010131699.1, read as the reverse complement.
CACTCATTCACACTTAGCCACCTGATCTGGGAGCCCATGCCCATGGAACTTGTGTCCTTGTGCACAGATCACCAGTAAGGAATGGAAATTGTGTGCTACAGGAGTTCCTCTGTGCCCAGTACAAGTCATGTGAGAAGGCAGAGGTTTGCAGAGACAGAGAAGCCAAAGAAGGTAGCTGGGGTGGCTTTCCAGAGAAGGGGTATGCCTATGAGTATTCTGTTACCCTCAGCAAGAACAGTGGAGAGAAGGCAGCTGGTGTTCTCTGGAGTCCCAGGCAAGCTGCTGTCAGAAGCTTTGCTGAGAGGCAACAGTTCCCACACTGTTTAGAGGCTTGCCAGTACCTCTCCTGCCCAACAGTGGTGAGCATCTGTTTTTCCCCTGCTGTACTGCTGTTGAAGGAGCTCCTGGAGCTTGTCCCAGAGATATCCCCTCTATCCGTTCATATGACTCCTCTCCTGTCCCCACCTAAGTCAGTAAAACAGAACCCATGTGTCCAGTGAGCAGGTGCAGACTTGTCGGGTCTCCATTCATCCTTGACTGCCCACTACAAACCCATGCCTGGGACTGTGCCCACAGACTGCCTCCCCCCACTACCTCAGGGATCCTAGAGGCTAGAGCATCTGTAGAATGGGTTGGCAGTTGTAGACACCATTAGAGTCATGTGTGATTTTCCAAAAGTAACGGATGTGAAAAGTGGTTTGTAAACTGTAAGCCATTATACAGATGTTCATTCGCCATTTGAAAATGAGTCAAGTAGGTGCCAGCACTCACTGTGGAACAAAGTGGAAAGAAAGAAAGTGAAAGGAGGACCAGTGGCCACAAAACACCTCCAGGAACTGTGGACTGCACAGAAAGACAGTGTGTCACTGTTCATGAATAAACATGAGACGCCCTTGACTCCCAACAGCCTTGATTGTTCTCTGGTTAACAAGGTAGCTAGCAGCTGCTGGTTTCTGCAGTCTGGAGGGGGCCCTCCCCTCTCTTCCTGCTCCTCTCAGCTGCTTGCCCAGGGTGTAAGGCACAGGATACTGCCCGGTGGGACACCAGGCAGCCCCTGGCTCCTTCCTCTTCCTTTGGCATCCAGCAGTGCAGTCACTGGAGGCATGGAGCCAGTGCCGGAAGCTGAGACTGGGTAAGTGCTGAGGAGCTTTGCGATTGGCAGCCTGCTTCCTGGAGCAGACCCCAGCTGGGCAGAGGCTTCGTATTCACCATGTGGAGGAGATGAGTGGCTGAGGGGGACAGCAGGCAGCAATCCTGGCATTGGAAGGGATGCCAAGATCACCAGGAGACCTCCCGCTGCCATTGAGATTCAGGTTTTCCTACAGCTGTGGCATGCTCTGCATCATGATGAGAGCTCTCATGCCTATTGTCTTGTGGGCTCATCACAACAGTCCTGTGCCATCATAGTTATCAGTGTCAACAAGGCCACCAGTCCAAAAGCTGAATGACCTGACCGGGTTCGTGAGAGGTGAAAGTCTGAGGCTTCCCAGAGAACCTTGTGTGCTCCTTGGACTGAAACTTCAAGATACTGTCCATACTCCATCAGTGCCCCCGCAGTGTCTTCTGTGGGAGACAGCCTCGTCTGCTATTCACCTTCTTCCTGCCCACCCCAAAGCAGTTACAGACTAGGGACATGGCCTCCTTGGTTGTATATCACAGACTTCCAGACAGGGTTCACAGTGGCCCTCCTCCAGCCCTACACCATTCCTCTCCACCTGGCTTCTGGTTGAGTTTGGCCTCTGAGCAAACCCATCAAGAGTTTAGAGGGAGGCCAGGCATGGTGGCGCACACCTTTAATCTCCTAGCACTCAGGAGGCAGAGGCACGCAGATATCTGTGAGTTTAAAGCCAGCCTGATCTATAAGTAAGTTCCAGGAGATCTAAAACTACATGGAGAGATCCTGTCTCAAGAAAAAAAAAATAAAAATAGAACTTGGAGGAAAGGGAATAGAATGAGGCAAGAGGATTGCCTCAGTTGCCTCCCGGTGGTTACCTTAGGCTCTTGCCAGCCTCTGAAGACCAGGGGTGCTCTAGAAGGCCTCTTCCTCCTGATTCTCCTTCCCTCCAATCAACACTTAGCCTGTAGTTGTAATAATGCTCTTTTTGCCCCTCTATTTCTGAGGACTTTGCCCACATCTCTGCACACAGGCTCTAGAGAAGCCCCTCCTTAAATCAAGCTGCCTCTATCTGGGGTGGTGGACACAGAATGGGGAGCTATGGAAAGGGTCCAAGGTGAGAAGTGTGTTTTCCCGTACTCATATGAAGAGAATGTCACCAACTTCAGTTCATTCCCTAAGACTCCCCCATTCCCACAGTTCAGAAGAAAAGTGCCAGAAGCTCCATGCTTTGGAAAATCCAGCCTCTAGCTCCTGCCCTAAGCCTTCCCCTTCCAGCCTGGGATATGGTCATTAGCATAACACACAAACTCAGTTGAGGAGGACCATTAAGATGTAACCAAGGTGTGAAAAGTAATTATAGATGGGATATTAGCAATTAGCATCACCCTTGGATTTCACTTGCTGGAACATGCCTCCCTTGTCCATAGAGCCTGGGGTTTGGGGTTGAGATTAGTATTTGGATACCGGTGACCACCCAGGGCCACTGCACACACGGTCAGGAGCAGCTGAGGCCTTGGCATGAGGGGTTTGGGGAGGCTGCATCCTGAGCTCTGAGTCTAGATTTGGTTCTTCAGAGGGCTTTGCCTCACTTGAGCTCCCTGGCATCCTAGGGATCTTAGCTTCACGTAGTGGCTCCCAGGGTGATGAAAGTGTCCAGCTAGGCCTGTCTAGAATTGGGCACAGCAGAGCAAACACACAGTCTTCAGGACTGAATGGGCCATACAGGTATAATCATGCAATTGTGCCACTGATACGAGGCCAGAGGCACAGAAAGCCCCTAGGAAATGTTAGGAGATCCTCCAAGTACTTCAGAGATAGCACAGCATGAGCAACATGGCCCCATTTCACCCTGTTTCAAACAGGAGGCCTGCGTGTAGAGACCAGGAGCCCCAGTTAAGAGTGAGCCAGCAAGATATCAATGCTTCAGGGACCTTCAGGCCTTCCCAAGCACCAAAGGATGTCCACCCTGAGATGAAGTAAATTTGCAAGTATGGGAGGTTTCTTAAAAGCAGCAACTTGGGGCTACATTTGTCACATGGGACCCTGTACAGTCACCCTTGGCATCCAGAATTCCAGACGATGCCCACCTCACCCAATGCCTGCCTCTCCGCACCCCCCAAACCCTTCCACTAGACACTCAGCATACCCCCACACATCTGGCTTCTCTCCTGCCTTTTACTATGTCTTAGAGATTATCAGATTCCTTGTGCAAACACCACGGTCACTGCAGAGGAGGAGAAGGCTGAAGCCAAGGAGATCTTCCTGATGCCTCCCTCTTCTCAGGATACCCTGAAGAAAGTTAAAGTGTCAGATTTAGTCAACAAAATATTAGATGTAGTATATTTCCTTTTAGTTTAAGTTTGTCCCCAAAATTGCATGAAACATACTTATACTTAAAAAGTTCTTATATTCATCTGAATGTCAAATTTAGCTGACCTCCCAACCCTGGGCTCCAAATCAAGTCAAAGCTGGTGCCTCCCTTGGCAAGTGGTCATTCTGTGAGTGTCTAGCACACTAGACTGAGACCCTCTGTGGGACATAAGTCAACCTTGGTGTAGAAACCTCAGGGCCTCATGTGTCAACAGAGCCATACTTTTGCCACCCTCAAAGAACCTTCAAACAGTTAAATCCATTCAGCTGATATCAAGCAAGCATCTACCTAATGCCTGGAACTACATAGTGAACAAAATATAAATAAGTCCCTTGCCTCACAACCATCACGTTTGGAGTAAGTACCAATACCAAATGCCATACCCTGTCAGACACTTTAGATAGAATCTCTGTAATCCTCACAAGGAGGAAGAAGAGGAGGACGAAGAGCTGAAGAGGGAGGAAGAGGAGGAGAAACGATGATGATGATGATTTTCCTGATGAGAAGACTAAGGTTTGTTAAAGTTAATCATTTGGTCATTCATTCATAAATATTTTAGGGGCGTTGCCAGATACTGTCCTTCATGCTAGATCGGCAGTGAACAAAGTAGCCATAACCCTGCCTGGAATGGAGCTTAGCATTGATGGGGAACATAAACAGGGAAATGAATAGTAGATGAGAAGTGATGTGTTAGTTAGCTTTTCATTACTGTGATACATACCCAAGAGAAAGTTTAAAAGAGGAAAGAGTAGGCAGAGCATCATGGTGAAGCCAGCAACCCCTGTGCCACCTTTAACAGTCCCACCACGTGGAATCCATCCGTAGGTTAACCCATGGGTGGGGTTGGAGTCCTCCTCAGCTAATGATCTCTGAAAACACCCTCACAGACACACCAGAAGTGTGTTTTACTAATCTGGGGGTTTCTCAATTCAGTCAAGATTAACTACCACAGGTGGTAAGCGTAGGAGACGCAGAAAGCAGTTCTGTGCAGTGCTGGGATTGGGATGTCGAGACACACCCTTAGCAAGGCGGCGTTTGCAAAAAGATGAGAACCAAGGGAGCGAAGGATCAGAGAAGCGAGGCAAGCTTCAGCCCCACTTGGTTCTGGTTCTGGAGCTGGGTGACCACTCGCTACATGTTGCTGCCTCCAGACCTTAACGGAGGGTCTGGATCTGCCTGTCCCTTTTGAATATGAGAGTTGACTTAATCCCCATGTCAGAACAACCCTGAAGGCAAGTTTTGTTATCGAAATTTTCCAGAGAGGGAAGATGAAATGGCTCGCCTAGAGTGCTAATCCTGGAAATTCAAGCCCAAGGATTCCTACCCAAGGTGGCGAAGCATGAAGGAAAGATCCTGGGCTGCCTGTTTGGCAGCCTCGCACAACTTCCTGACCCCTGATTTTTCCATCTGAAAAGCAGATTTATTGTTATCATCTACCTCCTAGCATTGCCGAATTACTGCGGATTTGTAGGTAATGCCGATAACATGCCAAGCTCACTGTAGTTAAGCCTTTTAATTTTAATTTTTTTTTTTTGAGATTGTGTATTCTAGGCTGTCCTCAAACTGGCTATGCAGCTGAGGATGACCTCGAGTTTATGACCCTCCTGCCTCTACTTCCCCAGTGTACAAGCCTACGGGCATCTGCCGCCACACCTTGTTTATCCAGGACTGTGGCCCCACCCCAAGGCTTTGCACATGTTAAGCAAGCACTTTCCACCAGAGCTACATCCTCCACCCTTGGCTGGCCATTACTATGCTAAAAGCAATGCTTCACTTTTCAAATGACCCTGGAAGACCTGGTGCTCAGTATTTGGGAGAAGAATAAGATGCTCTGGGGGAACAGGGGCCTGGAAATGGAGGACTCACCCCTCAGCATGAAGCTGGCAAGGTAGGCAGGGTCACCTGTGGGACAATGGGATGTGTGATCGCTGCTTAAACCAAGCGGTGAGACTTCCTGATTGTAATCACCCTGCCTTGAGGTTATGACTTCAGCAATTTTATTCCTCTTTTGGAAGCATGGACTCATTCTTTATGCATGCGCAGGGCCTAATTGCATCCAGAGAACGCTCTCAGCCTGTTGGTCTGGAGGTGCACTGCCATATGCTTGATGTGTGCGTGATTAACCCAGCGCAGCTGCGCTCCCCTCTGTCTAGATTACGGATTCCATTTCGGTTTTGCTCTCAGGCATGCGCTCCACAATTTATATTTATTAACATGATTACCTTTTAAACAGGGTGCCGAGGGCAGAGTCCAGCACCGTGCTGGAAGCCTTCTGGGCCAGGCACATGCAGATAGCGCCCTTGGCCAAGTTTGTGCAGCTCAGGCCCTGTCCAGAAAGTATGTTCATCCTGCTAGGGAGGTCCCTGAGCTGACCCCACAGAGAACTCTGGGATTCCCTGAAGGTAGTGGGGATCTTTTTCCTGACACCGGTCATCCATTGTTCCTGGGGCTTCCTAGCTAGTGCAGCCCTGACTGAATCATTGCCTTACAAACCTTCCTTCAAATCCTGACAGCCACTGACCACTCGGGTCCTCTTGCCAGAAAGTACTGCCTTCCAGCACCTGCAATAGGGACTGAGACACAGTGGGTATCTGATTAATATTGAACAAGGGATGCTTAGGAATGCTCCATCAGTCTTCCAAAGTAGGTACCTGCACCTGTGACCCACATATTCCATGACCTCCACAAATAGTCACTTGGCCGCACAGTGGCAGCTGCAGGGATTGATGGGTCAAGTGTTCCTTAAGCTTAATAGCAGGAAGAAGCAGATGTTAGCGGGAGCCAACCCCAGAGCCAGTCATCTTCGCCAGCTTTCCCGGCGCTCGGCTGCTCTCAGCAAGTGAGGCGCAGTGACTCCAGCATGGCTCTTTGGAGAACCCAGAGCCACGGCACTCTCATTCCAGGGTCCCTGTCCACCCGTGAGTCACTCCTGGCCTCACAGTCACACCTCATGGTAGCAGTTCGTTCCACATACAGGGCCTGAGCACCTACATCACGCCAAATATTCTGCCAGGTTCAGAGTATAAAGAAGAACGGGAGTCACGTTTGGTTCCCCTGGGAGCTGGTGTCTAGCGCAAGAGACAGAACTGTAGACAGTTGGCTGCAGCACAGTGGAATACACACCCTGATGCTTCATGTTTACACAGGCTTGAGAGCTGAGCAGGGAGGGATGCAATCCACCAGGAGGGATCACGGAGATGTTCACTGAGTCCCAGCGACTTTATGAGGAGATTGGGAGCAATGATACCTCTAGCCCACGTGGGTGCATTAGACGGCACCGATTTGAGAAGATACAAAGTCCCTAGCCACAGAGAACCTGCAGGCTAGGCAGGAAGTCTCCCCGCGTGCATGTCTGTTCACTGAACAGCTACTGAATGGCAGGTGCCGTGCTAGACTCAGAAGGTACAAAGATGATCAGACACATTGCTGCCCCGCGCGAGTGAGGAAGCAGACCAATGAACTCTATCATGAGTCTGAAGATGTCCATCGTCGTGGGAAAAGCCTTTGCACAGCACAGAGAGAAAGCAACAATCACGGGGACGGAGAACTAAGCGCTCAGGGTAAACCTCTGAGGGGTGGCTATAACCAGGGTGGGTTTTAAAGCATGAGTAGGAGTTTCTAGATAAAGGGGGATAGGGTGGGCGATATCAGCTTGGTGGGAGTGATTAGGTGGACATTTATAATTGAGTAATACAGGAACCCAATAGTATTATAAATGAGAGACATGTGAGGTCTCCCCGTGTTGACTATGACCCTCCCAAGCCCTGAATCTCCGCTGTGGAGCACAAACCCCGCAGAAGGGTTCTCTGCATAGGAGACACACACTCAACTGAGTCTGAGCCACTGGGACCTGTGCCTTATGTCAAGGTACATGGGCCATTTGGACTAGGAACCAGCCTCCAGCAATATGGGCACTCTCCCACACCCTGGGAGAAACCACTTGATCCACCACATTCTCCCCAGTGGCCCAGACTCTGACTCAGCCATGTCGGCAGCGTATTGTAAAAGTCCTCCTAGTCCACCTCTCTTGGAGTCTTCCACCTAGCATTCAGGCCGCAACCAGGCAACCAGACTCCATGGCCTGAGCTCCCAGGAGAGATGGTGTGGAGAGCAGAGTAAGCATGGTCCTCCATTCCTTAGCCTTTTATAAGGAAAGGAAGGTTAACTAGCTTTGGGCACGCTCCAAAGGGAGAGGAGGCCTGTGGATTAGCTGTGAGAGTCCCCAGATGGTGCCACAGCCTCCAGGCATTCCTGAGGGAGCAGAAGCTCTCAGGAGATGTGTCCCCAAGCATGCTGGAACAAGGGGTGGGGAATGGGGTGCTGTCTGTCAGGTTGTTTAGTCACTAATGATGTTGCTATTCTTAGGTACTCAGGCAATTTGGGCTTCTCTGATCGGGGAGCAGAGAGCAGGTCAACTAAGGGAGCCAAAGGATTTGAAATTCTCTTCAGGGCCTGTTAGAACTAGACCAAGAAGACAGCATTCATAAGTAGGCGTTGGTTGGAGAAGAAGCCTGCGTCCTCTGTATCTACACAGAAGAGGACAGCAGTTACAGGTACCCAGATGCAGCAGGAAGGAATGCAGTGATGTGTCTGGTAGGTTTGGGGTTCTCCAGCTGGTTCCACTGGCAAGAAAATAGACTGTCCTTTGCCTTAAGAGGGAATTGCACCGAACCAGGGTGGCAGCTCCATGGAAGACGTGGAGTGCCCAAGTCAAGGACACTGTAGCTCAAATCAGGAGTCCTGCCATAAGAAAGCTGGAGCACAGGATGGGAAGTTAGGCCCCTAAAAGAATGGACAGATGGACAGAAAGGAAGTATAGTCACAGAGGAAACTAAGCCAGGAACCAAGTTGTAATGAGAAACATAAGCAGAAAATGGTATCTGAGTGTCAGTTAGGAAAGGTTAATGACGGTTGATCGCCTCGTCATTTTGGCTGGGTTTAGAATCACCTAGGAGACACAGCTCTGGGCGTGTCTGTGACAAGGTTTCCCGAAAGCCGTAGCTGAGGAGGGAAGGTGTGCCCTACTGCACTACCCTGCCCCCGCTGCACTGCCTTTCCCCCCATGATGGATCACGTGCCCTCCAACACTGTGAGGCAAAACGAACTCCGCCTCCCTTAATTGTCTTCTGCCAGGTGTTTTGTCAGGGCAGTGAGAAAGGTAGTCAGAGGTACTCTCCTGCCTCCACAGGACAGCCACGCAGCTTCCTGTCACTTCTTTTCCGGGGCATGCACCGTGGCGCACGACAGTCTTGAGACTGTGCCGCTAGGAACTTGACTTTGGACCCCTCTGCCTGACCTGGGAACGCCCTGTGAGAGGGAGCTGGAATGTTCTCTTTCCTCATTCTCCCTCCCCAACTGCTGCTGTGAACAATTAAGCCCAGGACAGCCATTAGGTAGTGCTGAAGGGTCTGTATTGATTAAGGATAATTATATTTACTCTTTAGCAGTGTGAGGCCGGGCAGGAATATTTTTTGTTAATTTGCAGCTGTTTGGCCTCAGAAAAGGGGACTAATATGCCAGTCCCAGCTAGACGGGCCCCTCCACAGGAGCCCACATCCATGCACACACTTGGTCCTTATTGCGCACACACACACACACACACACACACACACACACACACACACACACACACGATCCTTATTGCTCAATTACTGTGAAAGCTCAGGTAAGGCCCTGGCAGCCTGGACAGCCATTCCTGCTGATTTTACTACAGAAGAGAACATGGAAATGTTGAAACTTTGTCTTGACTCCCATTATCTTAGAGGCACAAGAGAAGCCCAAGCTGTCACAGCATACACACATGCACTGGCAGATAAACTCTCATCCTTGTTTCTCCCCAGTGGGTTTTTTAAAACCCAAACTCTAGGAAGAGTCTTTCTTTCTGTGCCTGTGATATAAACTCCAATCCTGTGGAAAGGCCCTGAAGCCCTCCATGGTAATGTCGACTACCCGCCCCAGACAGCTCTGCCTCCTGACGACTCTCCTTCCTGGTGTTCTGTTTGGGTTTGCCAGTTGTCTGTCACAACCACCTTTGTCCACTCAATGACACAGGGCCAGGGGCTGGGCTCAGGCCGAGATGTAAAGTACCCTCAATCTAAGAAGGGAGGCCGAATGGACAAACCCAGGCATCTTACGTGCAGCTAGAGAGCTCGAGCTCGGGCCTCCGCCTATCACGTAGGGCAAGAAGCTTCCCTAAGATGCTGTTTCCCCAGCTGTGAAATGAAAGTTATTCTAATGCCGGCCTGACAGAACTGCTGTGACCGGTGGTACATGTGTCACATGTGGAGAGTGCTCAGCAAGGCCTGGAATGGAGCAAGTGAGTGCTCAGAATGAATACTAGCCATGACTGGGTAATGGATGGTAACTGCGCTCCTGGAGATGTTGTGTAAACTGGCTTCCACTGTCCTGTTAGGAACCTTGCAAGCGAAAGCAGGCAAGAAGAGGCTACCCAGTAAGCTGAGATCCAGCCCCAGCAGTCTGGGACCAAGGTCCTTACACTTGGCACCATTGCCAATCTGCTCCCATCTCTAGCTCAGTACACAGTGGAGTAACACCTCCCACCATTCTTTTATCAGTACCGACAACGTAGAATGCCAAAGGTTACAGAGGAAATGTTACTTACATAACCTGGGGAAAGCTCCAAAGAGAAGCTAGTTCTGGACATTGGAACTGTGTGTTCAGAAGCCCGGAGGTGAAAGATCACAGCATGTGACTATTCCAATAAGGGCATGGTAGGTAGACTGGCTCTACCCTAGCCTGCCTGGAACTGTCCTGGTTTGTTATTTCTTGGCCCAGCTCAATTATAAATTGTCCCCTATTCACTCTCAGATAATCCCAGTTAGAATGATAAATTATATGGTCACCATAATTCTATATACTGGTAGGAAACAGAGGAGGGAGGGAGAGGGAGAGGGGGAGGGAG
>CABHPQ010131696.1:6509-24295 GCA_902168405.1 Peromyscus aztecus | reverse complement strand
CCAGATTATCCATATTCTTCCTTCACAGATGCCATTTAGAATGTTTGAATATGTGAAATGCTTTTCAAACACACAAGTGTATGGCAACTTATATACCACTCTCTAATTATGGCAATTGGAGTTCTTGTGTACTATATGTTAAGTTTAAGTTCTTGACTAAATGTCTATTTTGTTCTCCTGAGTTGGCTGATGGGTTTTCACAATCACCACAGTTTTAAGTGTTGTATCTAGACAATATATTTTTTAAATATGAAAAGGCAATGTGCTGGCTACTTTTCTGACAACCTGACACAAGCCAGAGTCATTTGGGAAGAGGGACACTCAATTGAGAAAAGGTCACCATAAGATCTGCCTGTAGGCCAGACTATAGTGCATTTTCTTGATTAATTGTTGAGCTAGGTCCAGCTCACTGGGGATGGTGCCACCCTTGGGTAGATGGTCCTGGATGATATAAGAAAGCAGGCTGAGCAAGCCAGTAAGCAGTGTTCCTCCATGGCCTCTGCTTTACTTCCTGCCTCCAGATTCCTGTTTTGAGTTCCTATTTTGACTTCCCTCAGTGATGGAGTGTGGCCTGAGAGGTGTAGACTGAAATGAACCCTGAGGTGGCCATTAGTTCAAATGACATAAATTCATGAGCAGTGACTAGTTGTTTGTTTGGATGAGTGGGGACTTGAAAGAATAACATCAGAAAACAGGTAAGAAGGATAACCGGGGAAGAGAGATGAATGGATGTCTCAGAATGGTCCCAGATTGTGAGGGCTTCTATTTCTCATGTAAGTGATGATGACCCAGAAGGGAGTCTTCACAATTAGATGGGCAAACCCATCCTCTAGAGAAGTCATTTAGTTTCTTTCCCTAGTGCTTGCTCATGAGCCCACGAACAGAGTGGCCACGTGGAAGGGAGGCAGGCTACTTGTTGGCTCAGCACTCCCCTCATCAAGGCTGGCCTGGTGAACTGCTGAGAGCTTAATACATCAAAAAGAGACCAATACTGACCCCATGATTATGCATCGTTCACCTGGGGAACCAGTCAGCTACCTGGCTGATTATACTGAACTTTTTCCATCTTAGAAGGAACAGAGATTAGTTCTCAGTAGATGAGATATGAATTTGCTTTCCCTGTCTATGTTTCTGCCAGCAACACCATCAATGGCCTCCCACCACACCCTGTCTGTTATCATGGCATTTCCCAGAGCACCAGTTTGGATCAGTGAGTCCTATAGCTCCCTTCACAGCAATGGGCCCATGGCCACAAAATCAACTGGTCTTATCATGTATGCCGTTACCTGGAAGCACATGAGCATATTCTGAAAGGTGGGATGGACTAAGAAAGACTCAGTTCTCAGGTCAGTTGGCAGTCAAGGCCCTGAAACGGTGGAGTGTCGTCTTTGCCTCACAGCCACGGTTGATGGGTTTGGGAACCAATGGGCAAAAGCGGCTGGCCTCACTATGAAACCCACTAATTCATGGAATTTTGTTTCTTTCTAACTGTCTCGATCTCTGCTTATTTTGAGGCACTTGTTTTCTAGCAGATCATCAGGGAACATACCAGCAGCCCCACCAGGAAGGGAAACCAAATGAGTGAGGCTCTCTGCCAGATCCTATAGAGAAGAAAAAAAATGTAGCTGCCCTGTCTGGAGAACCCAGGAGAAGGACAACCTCTGGAAGGGGCTTCAGGAAAAGCCGTTTCGGGTAATAATGGAAAAGCTTTGATTCTGTGAAGCTTCTACGAGAAGAGAGGAAATAGCCAGGTTCCGGCTGTTTATTTACTGACTTGTCGAAATGGAAAGAAAAGTCGAGGCTCTAAGGTTAGTAGAAGCAGACAAATCTTTTCCAGCCAGGCCCCAGAGGCACTGGACAATGAAATTTAAATGAAAAACCTTTAAAATGATCATGTCTGCATAAGTTATGACATAGGATTAAAATAGAATGGGGCTTCAGGACTGAACGGCGTGAACGCTAGGCCAGTGTCACACTCACCAAATCTTTCCTGGGATTGAGGTTGAGTTCTTCCTAATTCTACCAATGCTTCTGAGTAGCTGTGTCCAAAGCCCCAGAAAAGTGACTTGCAGAAAGAATTGTTCTGGCTCACGGTTTTAGAGACTGCAGCCTACGGTCCGTGGTGCAGCAGAGTATCATCATGGTTGAGGGTATGGTAGAGGGGCTGTTTACCTCATGGTGGGCAGGAAACAGAGAGAGGGATACAGGAATGGGCCTGGGATGCAATGTATCCCCAAGGCATGTGCTCCTCACCTCCAGGATCCTACTTTCTCCAGGGAGGTCTTACCTCCTAAAGTTTCTATAACCTCCCCAAGTGGCACTGCCCGCTGGGGACAAAGCAGTCAACACGTGAGCTTGTGGGGGGGGCATTTCATATGCAAACCATAGCAGTAACCATATACTTGACAAAGATGCTAAGTAAAGGGCCACCTTGTGCCTTGAAATCACCTTCTGTTTTTGCCCCTATTCTAGCGTTGATTTTAAGTGAGTAGACTTCAGGAGATTGATTCACAGGGTTTGACTCCTGGCTCAGTTTCCAGCACTTGTGTATTTGATAAGTCAGTTAACCTCCCTGTGCCTAAATGTCCTTATCTATAAAAAAGAAAGACAACAGGTCTAGGGAGGCGGCTCCGTGAGAAAAGCACTTGCTGTACAAATGTGTGAACTTGAGTTTGGATCCCAGGACCCACATCAAACCTGTAATCCCAATGATCCTATGGTGAGATGGGATGTGCACAGGAGAATCCTGGGAGCTCATGGACCAGCTAGCCTGGTAAACATAGTGACCGACAGCAAAAGGACCTTAAACAAGGTGGAAGGTGAGGACCGGCACCCAAAGCTGTCCTATGACCTCCACATGGGCATCAGTGAGGGCACTTGTACTCATAATCCCATGCTCACATGTGCAGGACAGTACCCATACGTGTGTGTGTGTGTGTGTGTGTGTGTGTGTGTGTGTATGTGTGTGTGCATGCACACACACACATACACACAGACACACAGACAATACACATACAATCATATACACACAAAGATTTTTTAAAATGAGGACAACAATAGTAATATCTATTCTGGAATGTTGTCTGGCAATTGAGTTAAGATAAAATATGCAAACCCTGTCCAACAGTACTTGGCTCATAGTTAGTGATTCTTAACACTGTGATCTAACAATGCATGCTCTGTTTGCCAGGAATATAAATTATGTCACACTCTCCTTCTTTCTCAAGCAAACCTGCCGAGCACCTGCTGAAAAACTGTTGTGTCTACACTATCTGTTTCCCTCCCCACTCAATATTCATATATCAGAGCTCTATCCCACCCCTCTGGGTGACTATATTTGGAAACAAGGTCTTTATGGGGGTAACTAAGACTAGATGAGTTGATAAAGGTGGGGTCCCAGGCCACTGGACTTGCAAGAGGAAGACAGAAGAACACAAAGGAAAAGGCCACCTTTGCTGTAAGAATACAAGATGGCCATTCACACGCACCTCAGGGACAAAGGTCTTACCAGACACCAGTCTTGGCATCTGGATACTGAACTTTTAGTTTCCAGAACTAGGAGAAATAAAACTCTGCTGGTAAGCCAGCCTGTGGTATTTCATTGTGACAGCTGGAGCAGGTTCATACAGTAACCCTGTGAAAGTTCACAGTTTAAATGTCCAAGGAGAGACAACGGGACTGCGCTGATAAGCATTTCCGATGTTAGGCCTGACGTCACTTCCTCCGCTCATTGTGTGAAAGTCTGGTGTTTCCCATGGCAGGTAACTGCAGAGGAGAGTCATTTGTCATCATCAGTATACTTGGCACTGCTGTCCTCTGGATTTACTTTGACTGTAAGATTTTCCTGCAGAATTTGTTGAGGTCTCACTGAGCATAGTGGCACACACTTGAAATTCTTGCCTGAAGGCATTTGAGGGCTACATGGCAAGATTTTCTCCCTCTTTCTCTTTCTCAAAAATGGAAATTGGTTGAGGTCTCAGGCTGAATACTTGACACGTGAACATCCACAGCCTGCGAAGGGCCTCTTTCTTACACTTCCTTCTGCTTTGGGGCTCCACAAGGTTTGTGAAAATCAAGCCCGATTGGCTCACAGACAGGACTCTGAGCTAATGTGACCCTCATGTCATCTGAAGCCCTCCTCTAGCCTTCAGCTAGATAATGATGCCTGGAGTCCCTTTTATTGTCTGGAAATGCCCAAATCCCTCCCTCAGATTTCTTCCTTCTGAGTGCCTTCTACATGGGTTGGGCTTGTTTGTAAGAGATGCCTGCCAAAACCTGCATCCATTTCAAGCATTCACAAAAGAAACCATCCAACCAGACTTTCAGGACTCCCTTGACGATCTGGGGGCCTAGCAAGGTGAGGTCCAGCCTTTATTTTTTCTTTCCCAATCTGTACACTTCATTCTAGATTTTCTTGGGAACTTTCTTCTCGATAGGTCCTTGATCAGCTAGGTTCCTGCCTCCAAACCTGCAAACCCCCAAATGAGGTGCTACATGCAGTCTTCCATTACCATGGCAATTTTGCTTATAAATCTGTTCTTAAAATGCATTAGATACAATGTGAATATTTTAATAATGTTATATGGACAACATCCATAAAATGACTATATGACCATGTTGAGTTACAAATAGGTATTCTTATTTCTTTTCTTTTGATACAGTTTCTTTAGCCCGTGCTGGACTCAAATTCTGTGTGAAGCCTCCTGAACAGCTCTGAACTCTTGATCCTCCTGCCTCCATCTCCCAACTACTGAGTGTATATCACCATGCCCACTTACTGAGGTGCTGGGAATTCAAACCCAGGACATGAGGCATGCCCCAGCAAGCACTTTTCTACCTGAGCTATACACTTAGCCCCTTTGTGATTTATTATTATTACACTAAGAATAGTAATGGCAATGGAGATTGAGAGTTTTTGAGGGTTTTGTTCTCTTCCATTTCACCCACTAACTAGTGAAAAGTTGTTTTCAATTTACTGATGAATTTGCTTCCCAGGTGCAGGACTTTCAGAATCTGGGGCTGTATAAATCAGTTAACTTAAAAAAAAATTCTGGAACAATGGCTTTTCAAATCTTTATGGGGACTCTTTGAACACCATTGTTACAGAAAATTAGCGTGTGTGTGTGTGTGTGTGTGTGTGTGTGTGTGTGTGTGTGTGTTAGAGAAAGGTGAGAGGGAGAGAGGATCAGGGATGAGGCGAGTAGAGGAGAGAAGAGGAGAGAGAGAAGGAGGGGGAAGAGAGGATGGCGAGATGAGGGGGAGAGGGGAGGAGAGGAAGGGAGTGGGGAGACAGAGAAAGAGGAGAGAGGTGGAGATACTATTCCACACGAAGTTTGGGGAAGTCAAAATCAGATTTGATTTCTAAGTACTTTGATTCTAAATCACTGGCAGAGAAAACATAAAGCCTTAACGCAGAGTACCTCATTGTGCAAATTGAGAACAGTAACTTTGGGAAACCTGCGCAGGGAACAACTCTTTACACCCGGCAAGCTCTGATCTAGCCGCGTAGCGGTGCGCTACAAACCGACTGGGTCGTGCTGTCAAGACTCAGTTCACCTGGGAGTCCCAGGGCGCCCAGGCCCGTTCCCTCCTCCGGGAGCCTTGCAAGGTCGGGCTGCCAAGCCGACTCCCCGCCCCTGCCGCCGTCCACGCCCCAGTCCCCGCCCGTCCTGTCGCGTCCTCGCGACCCTTCTTAAGCGTGGAGGGGCGAAGGCCGGGCCATGGTGATCTTGGCCACAGAGCTAGCCGCGCAACCCAGCGCCCCGGAGCTCGCGCAGCCGAGCGCCCAGGCTGTGGTTCCCGGGCGGGCGGGCAGGCGCTGCGGGATCCCGGGTTCCCCGCCTTCCCCGGCACCCGGACGGGCCATGCACCGGGGCTAGAGCGTAGCCGCCGGCATGCTGCTCCCGCTGCTGCTCGCCGCGCTCTGCCTCGCCGCCCGCCCGGCGCCCGCGCACTCCTGCCAGCTGCCCTCGGAGTGGCGGCCCCTGAGCGAGGGCTGCCGCGCAGAGCTGGCCGAGACCATCGTGTATGCCAAGGTTCTGGCGCTGCACCCCGAGGTGCCGGGCCTCTACAACTACCTGCCTTGGCAGTACCAAGCTGGAGAGGGAGGGCTCTTCTATTCGGCCGAGGTGGAGATGCTGTGTGACCAGGCGTGGGGCAGCATGCTGGAGGTGCCCGCCGGCTCCCGGCTCAATCTTACGGGTCTGGGCTACTTCTCCTGTCATTCCCACACGGTGGTCCAGGACTACTCTTATTTCTTCTTTGTCAGGTGAGCCTGGCCCCTCTGTGGGCTACCTGCAGCAGGTCAGGAGCGCCGGGGGCCCGTTTTTTTATTTTCCAAAGTAGAACACGCCTTAGGCTCTTTGCATTTTCTCTTGCTCTGTTCTCTACGAAGATCCCGACCACCCTTGGCTGAGAATAAGATACAGAGATGATTTTGGAGTCGTGCGCACAGAAGGGTGTCACAGGCCTTTTTACGTTGAGGTGCTTTTGTTTATGAGGCCAGGTTTTGCTGTTTTACCCGGGCGATCCTCCTGCTTCAGCCTCTGAGTGCTGGGATTACAGGCTCATGTGACCAATTGCAGCTATCAAAGCGCTTTCCAACCACCCATTTGATGTCCTGAGAGAGATGACCTTTGGAATCAGTTGTTGGGATTCTGGCTTTGAACTTCTCAAGTGTAAGGTTTGAGCCAATTGCTTCTCTCAGAGTCCTACTCTCACACCTCTCCCCTCCACCAATTCCCGTCTGGCTAAAAGTGAGAAAGCAAATACGGATTGGAACACGAGAAGCACCTGGGAAAGCCTCGCTGTTTAACGTGCATTCACTCTCTCTCGCTACACACCTCAGTGCCAGAAAGCAGCCCAGCTATCTGCTTGTCCCACTCTCTCATACCAGCTGCCAGGTAATTCCAATTAGCAGAGCTTTGGGGGAAAGGTAAAAAGTCCAGGTCACTGCTTTGTCAGACAGGTGGTCTCTTGTAGACAATATCAATCTTGTGAACTTCCATGGAGTTTGGCCTAGAATCAGCAGCAAATGTACCTGTCCCCAAATTCAGTTCATTTTTATTGACTACTGAATTCTACCCAGACCACAGGTAGAAAACAGCACGTGGCTCCTCCAGCTCGTGGGTTGCTTCTAATTCAATTAAGATGGGTATAGAACAACGGGGAGAGACATGGACATAGAATCTTAGCCAGGTTTTAAAAAGTCAGTGATTTCATCCAAAGCTTTACGGTCATCGATCGTCCCAGTCTTACCAATTGGAAAACAGCACCAAGGCTCTTGGGAATGACTCTGAGCAGGGGCTGCAGATTCGTTTTGGAATCTCTGAGATTGAAAACAGTAAGTTCCGCAGAGGGGCGTCCTGAAGCTCAGGGCCACATGTGCTTTCCATATTGAAGGCAGGCTAAGTTTAGAACGCATGTTCTGCTTTGTGTTGGCTTGAGTGGCTTCGCCAGATTAGGTTGATTTTTTTTTTTAATTGTCTGGAAAGTATGGTTTTCTAAATAAAGTCAGCCAGGACTGTGAGAGTGCCTTTCTAGATACAGAGAATCTAACTCAGCCTTTTCATGTTTTTATTTAGGGAAAACACTGAGAGCCCAGCTATAAAACAACTTGACAGTGCTTTATTTTCCACTGGATAAAAGCTCAAGATCTGGGCAGACAGTGTTGGATTTTTGCTTTTTCCTTTTTTTAATCACGAAATGGCCCAGAGACTGTGCAGTGGTCAGCCAATGTTTTCCTCTTTTGCGATGACATAATTACGGAAAGTTAAGACAAACAGCCACACGATACTGTGACAGGTTGTCTTTTCATAGGGCTGCTTTGCCTTGAAGTAGGTTAATAAAAGCATACAACGCATTCCTCCTCTGTTCTTCTGGCCTCTTCCCCTATCTCTTGCTCACTCACTGTGACTGATACATGGAAAGGAGAGGAGGGTTTATTTCAGCTCATTTCAGAGGACTCATTCCATGGCTGTGTGGCTCTGTACACTCGGGCAGATGATTATGGTGGTGCATTGGGCAGACACTGTTCACCTCATGGCAAACAGGAAGCAGAGAAGGAATACAGAAAGGGGCCATGGCAGGATATAGACCCAAAGGCATACTCCCAGTGATTAATTTCCTCTAGCTAGGTCCGACCTTCTGAAACTTTGACAGCTTCCCACCCTAGTTGGGTACCAAGGTTGAGTCCATGAAGCTGAGAGGAGGGGGAACATTCCAAATTCAAACTGGAACACTTGGGTTAAAATTCTCACCTCTTTTTTTCTGACTTCTATTTCTAATAAGTTCTTTACACCAGAGCATGTAAAAACGTTCACTATTATGTGTATACTTGCATTCACTCTATGCCAAGTGCTTTGTTATATTTGTGTGTGTTGGATGGGTGTATATGTGTACGTGGTGCATGCATAGGAGTGTGTGCACATGCAGAGGCCAGAGGAAGATGTTGGTGTCTTCCTCTATTGCCCTCCACTTTATCGCCTTGAGACAGGGTCTCTTCATTGACCTGGAAGCTCACTATTTGGGCTAGGCTGGGCCAGCAGGCTTTCAGGATCTGTCTCTGCCCTCCATTGCTGGTGTTACTGGCATGCACAGCTGGCTTTTTAATGTGAGTGCTAGGAATTCAAATTTGGGTCCTCACACTTGATCAGGAAGTACCCTTACCCATTATATTTTTCTAATGCAGTCCCCATGATAATTAATACCAAGAAAGTTGGTTCTACTATAACCCTCTTGTAGCAGACTGGAAGATGGCGGTGCTTAGAGAAGAAACTTTGAGACTTGAATGTTGTAGTGAGACCTGAATCCAGGTCACATTACAACTGGCTGCCTTCTCACTAGGAAGTAAATAGACAGACAGGCGTGTGTGCACACATCTTCCTTCCCCCTTGTCTAGACTCCATTCTTAAGAAAACCTTAAGGTTAGCCTCAAGTAGTGTAAATTGGAAAACAATGGAAGTGCTGACTGTAGGGGTCTCTTCCTGAGACCACTGCAGACTTCATGATGAAGTTAGCAAGACCATCTCCATCCTTTGTAAGCTAGACTGAAGCTGGCCCACCTCCAATAACCTCACCTACATCTCTGCTTTGACCCCTCCCCCTTAGGATGGATGAAAATTACAATCTCTTGCCCCATGGAGTCAATTTCCAAGATGCCATCTTTCCAGACACACAAGAAAACAGAAGGATGTTTTCCAGCCTCTTCCAGTTTGCTAACTGTTCCCAAGGGCAGCAGCTGATGACCTTCTCGAGTGACTGGGAGATCCAGGAGGACAACAGGGTAAGAGCTGGCTAGAGCCTGTGCCTTGGCAATACAGGAGGGTCGCCATGTCTTCTAGGAACGTCATGATCAAAGGTGTCAAGAGTCCTCTTCCAAATTATGTATCCTCCCATCTCCCTCCCAGCTGAGAGAGAATGCTGCTCATCGGCTTTGGATGCCTGAGGTTTAGTGTTTGATAAGGAGTTCTTCACAAAGTAGGAGCATGATGGGAGGAAGGTAAACGTGTCTCAGGTTCCCCTTCCACAAAAGGGAGATGAAAGTCACACCCATATTGCATCATTTGATTTAAATATGTAAATCTCTTGGCATAGTGCTCAGAGTGTTTAATGCCAGTAAGCCATTATGGCTCTAAGGCAGTGGTTGTCAACCTGTGGGTCACGACCCCTGTGGGGGTCGCATATCAGATACCCTGTATATCAGATATTTACATTGTGATTCATAATGGTAGAAAAATTACAGTTATGGAGAAGTAATGAAATAATTTTACGGTTTGGGGGGGGGTCACCACAACATGAGGAACTGTATTAAAGGGAAGTTGAGAAACACTGCTGTAAGGAATTGTCTTGGGAGAAAGGGAAATGAAGTAAGAGAACTCTCAGAGCTGGCATTCCATGCTTAAAATTTTCTTTTAGATTTATTTTATGTGTGTGGATTTTTTTTTTGCCTGCATGTATGTATGTATGTACACCATGTGCATGCCTGGGGAAGTTAGAATAGGGATTTGATCCCCAGGAACTGGAGTTATGGGTGGTTGTGAGCTGCCATGTGGGTCCTGGGGATCAAACCCAAGAGCAGGAAGGGCTCTTCCCTACTGAGCTGCCTCTCCAGCCCCCATTCCATGATTTTTAAAGTGATACTCTTCTTAAAACTTGCAGGGTAGACCAAGCGGCTGTAGGAAAGGCTAAGATTACTGCGAGTGTGGAAATATAAAGAAATCTTCCAATCTGAGTCACATGCCAGTTAGGGAGAAATTGTAGGGGTCGTCAATTTCCCCAAACAATGGCAGTGTCATAATGACACTGAAGAGATGGAGAGTAAGTCAGACCAGGCGCTGACCCATCACTTTCTACCCAAAATAGATTTGAAGTTAAGTGACCAACTTACAGAGACAGGTCTGAAGTGGATATCAAATCAAGTAGTGACCCTATTTTGTGGTCTAAAGAATCACCCTGGTTGTATCTGGTGGCTCCGTCCTTTCTATCTGTCACTTGTCTTTGCTGGTGGCTTAGTCTAGGGTAGCTGTCTTGTTCTATAAACGTCATCATCTTCAGCCCCGGGACCCCTGGCCCCCAGAACCTTTCTCTTATTCTCACAGAGAAGCTGCTCCTGTGATGGGCAAGGCTGTCCAGACAAAGGAAGTTATTCATCTGTTCTTTCACATCAAGAGCTTCCTGCCTCAGATCTACCCCGCTGACAGCAGTCTCAGACCTCCTTGCCCGTCTGGCCTGCTTTCTGAGACTTTGTCCTGTGTTTCGTTACATCACTGTACTGAGAACCTGCTTCGTCCTCTTCCCCTCCTCCCTGTCTGTGTGTGCAGATACATGGGTGTGCTGATGCATTTTATGCTGCTCTGTGAAGGTCAGAAGACTTCTGGTTTTGTTCCTCAGGCCCAGTATTAGGTTTCTATTGCCGTGACAAAACACCATGACCGAGGCAACTTACAAAAGAAAGCGTTTAATTCAGCTGAAGTTTCCCAACGGTAGGAGTCCATGACGGTGAGGCAAAGGCATGGCGGGAAGAACAGATGATAGTTATCTTGATGCCAAAGCAGGAGGCCGAGAGAACTGGCAATGGTGCCAGGCTTTGGAGTCCTCAAAGCTCACCCCTAGTGATACACTCCCTCCAACAAAGCCACACCTCTTAATCCTTTTTAAACATTTCCACCAGCTGGGAACCAAGTATTCAAGCGCATGAGCCTGTGGGGAATCATTCTCATTTAAGCTGCTGCAGGCACCAAGAGTCTCTTATTGACTGGAACTCGCCCAGCAGGCCAGGCCGGCTGGCCATCCAGCCCCAGGGGTTCCTTCCATCTCTGCCTCTGCTGTGCTGGGATTAGAGGGGTGGGCCACCATGCCTAGCTTTTTAAATGTGGGTTCTAGGGGATCAAATTCAGGTCTTCCTGAGTTCATAAATACTTTACCAGCTGACTTCTCTCTAGTCCTGTTTTCCTGTGTGAGCATGAGTGCGTGTGTATGCGTGTGTATGTATGTACGCTTGAATGTCTTGCTTTGTCCTCTGCATTATTCACTTGAGACAGCGTCTCTCATTGAACTTGGAACTAGACTGGCAGCCAGCAAGCCTGAATGATCTTTCTATATCTGCCTCCCACAGCACTGGCAGTTATGGATTTGCGTGACCTCACTTAGCTTCTCACACTGGTATTGGAGAGCAGGTCTTCATGCCTGTGCAACAAGCTCTTTTACCCATGAAGCCATCGCCCAGCCCCCATTTCTCCCTCCTTATCTTTATTGTTCAATACTCCACACTGCATTGGATGCACTACATCAAAGCCTCAGAATCCAAAACTGAGTCACATCTAGTCTACTGGGAATGTAATCAGTTTAGTTTTGGCTTATTTTGTGGGAGCTTTGCATATGTATATAACCCACAATAGCAATAGATTTATGTCAAGAGATCAAATATTACTCCAAAAAAAGCTTAAGGGGCTTAGTCCTAAAACCCTGCAGCTGCATAACTTATTAGTCTTTTGCTCACATTTGTTTGGAATTAGATTTTCCAACATTAGAAAAGGCAGAGACTAGAACAATAGGACCATGGGGAATAGTTTCAGCGTGGAGGCAGGCCTATTTCTGTGGATCTTGGGGAGACTGCTTTTCCCCTTTAGTCACCCTGGCCTCTTGGATAATGGAGTGTGGGAGTACTGGACACATGGATGAAGTGTCAAAATCTGAAGTCAGGGGTGATAATCATTCCAGGATGCTGTTCTGATGGGCAGTAAACTTAAAGGTTTGACGGGGGCCACCGTCAGTTTCCCAGACCCTTTCTTTCCTTCATTCCATTCTCACTCCCTGCCCTCTGGGAAAGGGATCCCATCAGAACTCAATGAAAGTACTTTATCTACCCACCCACCCACCCACCTACCTACCCACCTACCTACCCACCTACCTACCCACCTACCTACCTACCTACCTACCCATCCATCCATCCATCCATCCATCCATCCATCCATCCATCCATCCATCCATCCATCTATCCATCCACCAAGGTCTCATAATGTGGATCCCCTCCCTGGTCTTGAACTTGCTGAATAGCCCAGGCCAGTCTCAAATTCTCACTCCTCCCAGGTCAGCCTCCTAAGTGCTGGAGTTGAAGCATGTGCTACCATCCCCAGCAGCTAATTCTTTTAACATTTAACCTAAAGGCTGGGGAGATGGCTGTGTGGGTAAAAGCACTTGTTGCATGTTGTGAGCATGTAGCCAGAGACACAGAGGAACATGTTTGTGTCTTTCTACAATATCACAGTCTATTGAAGAGTAATACATTCTCAAGGCCCAGAGGTTTCAATGACAGGAACTTGAAAGATTATCCAATCTGGCTGAGGCAAATGTAAGTTCTTTTATTCTATCTTAATTAACTCTCATATCACACATCACACACAGTAAGTATATATGCATAGATGTAGTTTACAGAAAGAACACAATTTAAAAAGCTGCAGGAGAGTACAAAAAGTTTCAGAAGTAGGCTGGGAGAGTCTATATTGATAAGATGCAAGCCAGATCCATGCTGGGAGGTGGCTGAAGTCCAGGTTTGAGGGCAAGGCTATAGAGTTCAGCTGTGTAGTAAAAGCCTGAACCCGGGTCCAAGAGCAGGAAACCACAGTATCCTAATTTGTAATTTGGTTTCCATTGCTGTGGCAAAGACTATGACCAAAAGCAACGTGGAGATGGAAGGATTTACTTCATCTTACAGCTTGCAGTTCATCGTGAAAAGAAGTCAGGGCAGGAACCTGGAGGCAGGAACTGTATCGGGGGCACAGAGGAGGAACACTGTTCACTGTCGTTCTCCACATGGCTTTCTCAGTCTGATTTCTTTTACCACTTAAGACCACCTGCTCCAGTATGGCTTCCCCCCCACAGTGGACTGGGCCCTCCTTCATCAATCACTAATCAAGAGAACACCCCACAGACCTGCCTGCAGGCCATCTGTTGGTGGCATATTCTCAATGAAGTTTCCTTCTACCTAAAAGACTAATTTGTGGCAAGTTGACAAACACCAGCATGGGCTGTTTCAGGTCCATGTTCTCCTGGGTGGCTGGGCAGGCAGTTGAGTGGGCTGAGTCAGCAGAGGGGACCCTAGTGGAGCTGAAGCTCCAGGGACAGTTGGGGGAGTTCTCTGCTTGTTGATCCCCTGTAGCAGGAATCTTAAAGAGTGTTATTAATAAAATCAAACCCGGGGCCAGTTATTGGGGTGAAATGCTGGATGGTCAGAGAGACAGAACAAGCCACAGCTAACCTCACCTGGCCAACTTCTCAGCTGGTCTTGTTTCCTCAGACTGGAAGCTTCTGTGTCCTCATCCCAATGGCTCTCAGCTGAACTGTGCTCGAAAGCCTGAATGCTTAACCAGTCAAATGCTTAACCAGGCCAAATGCTTCTAGTTTCTGGTCTTCATGCCTTATATATCTTTCCTTTCTACCGTCACTCCCTGGGATTAAAGGCTCACTTTCTGGGATTAAAGGCGTGTGTCACCATGCTTGACCGTTTCCAATGTGGTCTTGAACTCACAGAGATCCAGAGGGATTTCTGTCTCTGGAATGCTAGGATTAAAGGCGTGAGTGCCACCATTTTCTAGCCTCTGTATCTAGTGGCTGTCTGTTCTCTGACCCCAGATAAATTCATTAGGGTGCACATATTTTGGGGAACATAATACCACCACAATCCCCCATGTACATACTAGTCATCAGGTGATAGGTTGGTGTGACAACATACAATCAAAATGTTAGGTGTCCACCATTTTATGGCATTCATTCAAGGGAGTTATACTCTGGTATAACTTTCTGGTTTTGTCTGATGTGTTTAATAAGTTCTTAGGTCTGGTTTCCCTGATAGGATTTTAATACACTCATGTGCCTCCACACTCTGAATTCACTCCAATAAATGCATAGGGTGGCTCCCCCTTTACTTCCAGTCATTTATCAGTCAGTGTTGGGTGGGTGGTACCTGGCAGATGTATGGTTTATGAGTCTAACAGGGGTTGCAGTCATCCTTTCTCAAAATAGAGTAAAATTCTGCTTGACAATGGAGTCTCTTAGGGCAACACACAGATTGATAAACCACTGTTTTATATCACATGGAGTAACTTAGAGTAGGGCATAGCCTTATCTCAGTATCACATAAACTTGATGACCTGAGTTGGGATCCCCAGAACCTGCATACAAGCTGGATGCAGTAGATCAGGTATCTGCAAACCCAGCACACTCCTACTGGGAAATGGGAGGCAGAGACAGGAGAATCTTTACAGACTCTTCGGTCAGCTAGTCTGTATACTCAGTGCAGATAGATCCTGTCTCAAACACAGTGGGAGGGGAGAACTGACATCTGAAGTTCTTTTTCTGTCCCTCTAGCCAGCTCCCAAATAATGACACAGAGACTTCTTATTTATTATGAAAGCTTGGCCTATATCTTAGGCTTGTTTTTAAGTAGCTCTTATAACTTAAATTAGCCTGTTTATATTAATCTGTGTTCTGACATATGACATTATCTCTCTTCCATCTTGCACCTCCTGTTTCCTCTCCATGTCTGTCTGGTGACTCTACTGTTCTTTTTCCCAGAGTCCTCTTTGTCCCCACAAGTCCTGCCTAACTTCTTCCTGCCTAACTATTGGCCATTCAGCTCTTTATTAAACCAATCACAGTGACACATCTTCACACAGTGTAAAGGAATATTCCACAACATTTCCTCATTTTTGTCTAAATAAAAAGGAAAGGTTTTAACTCTAATACAGTAAAATTATATACAATAAGAACAATTATCAAGTAAGAATTACATTCACAATGTCCTGTCCATTTGTATTTGGCAAATTTGGAGAAATTATTATCTATCTTATCTTGACTATGACCAATAACAACTTGCAACCAACCCCCCCCCAAATGATGACAAACATCCATAACCCACTGAATGACCAAAACCACCCACCCCACCTCTTGAGAATGTGGGCATCATGTTCGCTAGACTGATTCCTGTTACCTGGGGACAATGACATGTTTAGGGGACCCTGAGAAAATTGGGATAATGATCAGGTCTTGGGAGAGCTAGCTGTATTATTTCTTGTTTAATTTCTGTATGATGGGAAAGTGTAGAGCTTATCTGAAGTCTTAGCTGGAGTAGTCTATGAAGATGGACCATCTCAGCTAGCAACTTTGAAGTTGTTCTAAATGCAGAATTTTAAGGAAACTGCAATAGAGGCACTCTGAGAGGCTGGATTACCTGGACTTTTTGTCTTCATTGGTTTCTGGTCCTTTTGTTCTGAAAACACATGAAACTTTTAAAGGTAACATATATATCTGTATTAACATAAGTATGGCATGTACAGAGTGTATAAGTTAGCTAAAGATGATTTTCTGTCTTATATTTGAGCAGATAAAAGGCATGTGTCAACTTTATAAGTCCACTTGGACTGTATAACCAAACCTCTATCCATGCCATATAAAAGGATGGCATGTAATAATAAGCCATGAGGACTCTGTAGCCAACAAGATTAATCATGTCTCAACCAGTCTCAGAGCTGTTCCCATGCAGAGGGATCAGCATGTACATCACTTGTCTTGTAGTCTTTCCTGTTTCCTTCCCTCAAGTCTGTAGTCAAGATCCTCAGGAGGTCTCCCCTGTCAAATCTGATCTATTTTAACTTTGAAGGAATCTGTAGCTTTTGTTTCCTGTGAAAACAAAGGCATAACCTCTCCCCCAGTGCAACACATTTCCCAGCTTCCATTTTGAGGCCAAGACATCTCTAAAGTATATAGGCTGGTTTAATTCAGCAGTGCCTTTCATAATGCAATGTTTCTCAGCAGCTGCCATTGGCTCATCAGCATTCAAAAAATTCAAAGTCAACAAAATACCATATAGTTTCCAGATGCCCTGTGTATTTCCCATCTATACATGGCTTAATTTTTATATTACTTTTCTTTAAAGACTTTATTATTTTTAAACTATTTTTTCTATGACTGTCTACACCCATTTTCTTTTTCTTTATTTAGCATCTAAGTACATTTTTAAACACACTGTAACCTGTTCAGAGGTTTTGTCCACCTGGACCTGACTTTTTTTTTTTCAAGTCTGCAGCCTCCTCTGAGCATGTGAGCAAATTTTAAACCAATAGGCTACTGTTGCATGGCTCTGCTTAGCATATGGCATGCTGGTGGCTGACTCTGCTCCCCTTGGTTCCATGACAGCCTATCTCATGTTGGTGGGCATGGACCTGGAGCCACATTTACCCACCCCAGCTCTCGGAATTTGTAATTTGTTGTGTCTGCCTGAAGCAGGAGTTTGTACCTAGTGCCTGCTGCTCAAGTGCTCAGCTGTTTTACAACAGGGTCTCTTAAAAGAGCAGTGCCTCAAAGAATGGATAAATAAAATGTGGTACATATACACAATGGAGTACTACTCAGCAGAGAAAAACAATGACATCATGAGGTTTGCAGGCAAATGGATGGATCTAGAAAAAAAATCATCCTGAGTGAGGTAACCTAGACTCAGAAAGACAAACACGGTATGTACTCACTCATAAGTGGATACTAGATGTAAAACAAAGGATAACCAGACTACAACTCACAACTCCAGGGAGGCTATCTAGTAAAGAGGACCCTAAGAAAGACACAGGGATCACCCAACGACAGAGAAAAGGATGAGATCTACATGAGCAAGCTGGACGTGAGTGGGGGTAATGAAGGGCAAGGGTTAGGGGAAAGAGAGCTTAGGGGAGCGAGATCCCAGCTGGATCAAGAACAGAGAGGGAGAACAAGAAAAGAGAGACCATGATAAATGAAGACCCCACGGGAATAGGAAGAAGCGAAGTGCTAGAGAGGTCCCCAGAAATCCACAAAGATACCTCCACAATAGACTACTGGCAATGGTTGAGAGAAAGCCCAAACTGACCTACTCTGGTGATTGGATGGCCAAACACCCTAACTGCCATGCTAGAACTCTCATCCAATGACTGATGGAAGCAGATGCAGAGATCCATGGCCAGGCCCCAGGTAGAGCTCCAGGAGTCCAATCGGCGAGAAAGAGGAGGGATTATACAACTGGATCAGGCCCTCTGGATAAGTGAGACAGTCGATTAGCTTGAACTATTTGGGAAGCTCCCAGGCAGTGGGACTGGGACCTGTCCTTAGTGCATGAGCTGGCTTTTTGGAGCCTGGGGCCTATGCAGGGACACTTTGCTCAGCCTGGGTGACGGGAGGAGGGGACTGGACCTGCCTCGACTGAATCTACCAGGCTGAGCTGAATCCCCAGGGGAGTCCTTGCCCTGGAGGAGATGGGAATG
>CABHPQ010131695.1:0-28497 GCA_902168405.1 Peromyscus aztecus | reverse complement strand
CACTATCATCTTCATCACAATGATCATCATTATCACCAACACCATCATCACTTCATTCTAATTACCATCAAAATTATACTTCTATCACTATCTGATCAAGCTGTTTGTAAATGACAGAACCAAGGACTCAGAGCTGATATGAGACAAACACTGGATCTCAAATTAAATTTTCTGACTCCATGTTTATCCATGTCTTTACCCTACCATATCCCCCTGCCCCAACACATACACACTCCATCATCATGAGGTCCAGATTTGTCCCAACACTGCCAAATGTGTCACATAAGTCAGGCAGGCACTGTAAAGTATAGCCCACTACTTCTCATACCTCACACCCCTAACTTGTGGGTAATCACTCCACACCAGCATCTTCTCACTGTTCCTCAATTTCCTGAGTATGCTCCCACCTAAGGACTTTGCTGTGGCTCAGGGGTCAGTAAACTTTCTCTGTAAAGGGTTACAACAAGTCTGTGAGTCACAGATACAACATATTAGCCAGCTATATTCCACTAAAACTTAACTTATAAAAAGTGGCCTCACAGGGGGTGAAAAAACTGTAAGAGCCAGAGGAGCAGGGAGTTTTCTGTAAGACTGTGTCTCCTAGGATTGTCAGATGCTACATCCATGAAGTCTCACCAACATGGTTGCCTGTGATGATATTGTGTCCCCCAATATTTTGTGCACCTTAATAAACTTATCTGGGGTCAGAAAACAGAACAGCCACAATATTAAACATAGAAGCCAGAAAATGGTGGCGCACACACACCTTTAATCCTAGCATTCTGGAGGCAGAGATCCATTAGGATCTCTATGAGTTCAAAGCCACATTGGAAACAGGCAAGCATGGTGACACATGCCTTTAATCCCAGGAAGTGATGGCAGAAAGCAGAAAGGTATATAAGGCATGAGAACCAGGAACTAGAGCCTCTGTTAAGCTTTTAGGCTTTTAGCAGCAGTTCAGCTGAGATCCATTCAGATGAGGACACAGAAGCTTTCAGTTTGAGGAAACAAGATCTGCTGAGGAGTTGGTGAGGTGAGCTTAGCTGTGGCGTGTTCTGTTTCTCTGATCTTTCAGCATTCACCCCAATACCCGGCTCCAGGTTTATTTTTATTAATAAGACCTTCTAACAGTTCATGCTACAGTTGCCCAAACATGAGCTGAACAAGGATGACACCAATAGACATGCTAACATGGATAAGGAAAAGCTCAGAAGGCTTCATCAACCCAACACAAAGAACAACAGGTACCTAAGGAATGCCGAGAGTAAGAGAAATAAATAGTCTTGCCCATGGAAGAGCACATCAGTTGACCATCTGGTGGTTAGCCCTAAAAACATATATACAAGTAACATTATATAGACTGAGCAGGTCTGTGTATAATATATATACACACACATATATATTTGAAAAAAGAATAAGGAGGGGTATATGAAAGGATTTGATGGGAGGAAAGGGAAGGGGAAACTATGTAATTATAATTACAATCTGAAAACATAAAAAAAATTGTTATGGAATATTTATACACTGTGTGAAGATATATTGCTGTGACTGATTTAATACAGAGCTAAATGACCAATAGCTATGCAAGAGGTTAGGCGGGACTTCCAGGGGTAGAGAGGACTCTGAGAAGAAGAAGGTGGAGTCACCAGCTAGACACAGAGGAAGCAGCATGAGCAGTATGGAGAGGTGAGGTAATAAGCCACATGACAGAACAAGGATTAAAATAAATGGGTAACATGACTTTTAAAAGGTTTTATTTATAGAAAACCTAGAGCCGGATATTGGGGTGAAAGCTGAAAGATCAGAGAAACAGAACAAGCCACAACCAACCTCACCTTGCCAACTCCTCAACTGATCCTGTTTCCACCAATCCTCAGACTGAAAGCCTCTGAGTCCTCACCCCTGAGGGTCCCAGTTGAACTGCTGCTCAGTTCCTGTCTCCTCACACCTTCTATACCGTTCTCAACCCAGCCATGTCACTTCCAGGGATTAAAGGCGTGTGTGCTTCCAAGCAAAAGCATGAAATCTCAAGTGCTGGGATTAAAGGCGTGCGCCACCACTGCCTGACTCTGTTCCCAGTGTGGCCTTGAACTCACAGAGATCCAGAGAATCTCTGCCTCCCAAGTGATAGGATTAAGGGTGTGTGCCACCACTATCTGGCCTCTATGTCTAATCTAGTGGCTGGCTCTGTCCTCTGATCCCCAGATAAGTTTATTAGGGTACTCAATATATCACCACATAAATGGGTTAATTTAAGTTATAAGAGTTAGTGGGTGTGGGATGACTCATCCCTAATGGGCTTGAAGGTCAGACGGCCCAAACAAGTAAAAAAGATACTTTGTGAGAGCCAGCCTGGGTCTGCCTGATGGTCTTAACAACAGCAGCTGAAACATGATCTGGAGATGACCTGGACCAATGAGAGACAGCCATGTCACACCAGCTGATGTATATTCATTAGACCTCCCCCCAGGGTGGGGTGGAGGGTATATAAGGCTTGCCTCTTCCTGAATAAAGTGAGCTTGTTGTTTCAGCATTCTCCCCAAGTCTGTGTGGTTTGACTCTGTGCCTACTTGGCCCCCACCACGAAAGGGAACAACAACAAGGACCCTGCTACAAGTGGGACAAGCCTAAGCTAAGACTGAACTTTCATAATGAATAATAAGTCTTTGTGTCATTATTTGGGAGTGGGCTGGAGAGACAGACTCAACATTTAGCACCCAACATGGGGCACATATTTCCACATAGGGCCCGAGAAATCTTTTAAAAAAAAAAATTGGACACGGCTTTCTAGTAACCCAGTGCCTGGGGCTTACAGTGGCATGGCTGTTGTACAGTGAGTACTTGGACAGCCAGCGCACTAAGTAGAAACAGCCCAGGCTCAGCAAATTCCCAAAGCTGAGGCAAGTGAATGCTGCTGGTGCTGTGGGCATAAGGCTAGGCTCTCAGACCTGAGCAAGATGGAGACAGCTACCAGAGCAGAGCCCAGTGGCTGGTTTAGAGTCATAAAAAATAAATAAAATAAAAAAGCTGTCATCAGTGTTTTTGATCTTAGCCATTCTGACAGGTATAAGATGGTATCTCAGAGTTGTTTTGATTTGCATTTCCCTGATGGCTAAGGATGTTGAGCAATTCCTTAAATGTCTTTCGGCCATTTGGGATTCTTTTGTTGAGAATTCTCTGTTTAGATCTGTAACCCATTTTTAATTGGATTGTTTGGTATTTTGCTGTCTAGTTTCTTGAGTTCTTTATGTATTTTGGAGATCAGCCCTCTGTCAGATGTGGGGTTGGTGAAGATCTTTTCCCATTCTGTAGGTTGTTATTTTGTCTTATTTACTGTGTCCTTTGCCTTACAGAAGCTACAACTCACAGCTCCAGAGAAGCTAGGAAACAAGGAGGACCCTAAGAAGTATGTACAGATCACCTCGGGAAGGGGCAACAGAGGACATCCTGATGAATAAACTGGAGGGGGGGCAATAGAGGGTAGAGGATGGAGGATGAGAACATGAGGGAGCAGGATGGTCGAGCTGGGGGAGGGACGGAGTAGGAAAGCAATAAACAAGGTATCTTGATAGAGGGAGACATCTTGGGGATAGGGTGAAACCTGGTGCTATGGAAATTTCCAGAAATCCACAAGGAGATTATACTACTAGCAACAGTGGTGATGATGCCTGAACTGGCCTACCCTGGTAATCAGATTGGTGAATACCCTGTCATCATAGAGCCTTCATCCAGTAACTGATGGAAGCAGATGCAGAGATCCACAACCATGCACCAGGCTGATCTCCAGGGATTCAGTCAAAGAGAGGGAAGAGGGATTACATGAGCAAGGGGGTCAAGACCATGATAGGGAAATTTACAGAGACAACTGAACTAAGCTCAAAGGAACTCACAAACTTTAGACTGACAACTGTCCTGCATGGGGCCGGACTAGACCCTCTGCATATGGGAGACAGTTGTGTAGCTGGGTCTGTTTGAGGGGCCCCTGGCAGTGTGATCAGGATCTATCCCTGGTGCATGAGCCAGCTTTCTGGATCCCATTACCTAAGGTCAGACACCTTGCTCACTCCTGATAAGGCAGGGAGGGGCTTGGTCCTGCCTCAATTGAATGTACCAGGCTTAGCTGTCCCCCCATGGGAGAACTTAACCTGTTGGAGGAGGGGATGAGGGATGGGGGTGGAGGAAAGTAGGGAGGAGTGGGAGGAGGGATAAGAGGGGGATCTGTGGTTGGTATGTAAAATGAATAAGAAAAATTTAAAAAAAAATTTAAAAAGATAGTCCCTAAAAAAATAGTTTAAAAGGGTATCTGGATTCTGTAAGGTGCTTTGTTGACTTTGAATTTTTTAAATGCTAATATACAAAAAACAATAGCTAAAATGCTAAATACAAAAAACAAAGAGACATTGCATTATGGAAACTGCTAAATTAAACCAACCTATGTATTTTAAGACTGTCTTAACTTCAAAAGGAAAGTCAGAAAATATGTTGGGTTGGGGTCTTGAGAGGTTATGCCTTTATTTCACAGGAAACAAAAAGTTATGGTTTTCTTCAAAATCAATAAAGATCAGATTTGATTAGTGGAGATGACCTGAGGCTCTTAGCAGTAGACATGAAGAGAAAAGCCAAAAAAGACTATAGGACAGGTGATGTATATGCTGATCCCTCAACATGGGAATAGCTCTGAGAGTGGATGAGACATGATAAATCTTGTTGGCCACAGAGTCCCCATGTGTAGCATGAGTCTTAACAGGTCTTATTAATAAAATCAAACCTGAGCCGGGTATTGGGGTGAACACTGGAAGGTCAGAGAGACAGAACGAGCCACATCTAACCTCACCTGGCAAACTTCTCAGCTGGTCTTGCTTCCTCAGACTGGAAGCCTCTATGTCCTCATATCCGAGTGACTCTCAGCTGAACTGCTGCTAGAAGCCTGAATGCTTAACCAGGCCACATGCTTCTCCAGGCCAAATGCCTCTCCAGGGCAAATGCCTCTCCAGGGCAAATGCCTCTAGTTTCTGGTCCTCACGCCTTATATACCTTTCTGCTTTCTACCACCACTCCCTGGGATTAAAGGCTTCCTTTCTGGGATTAAAGGCGTATGTCACCACGCCTGGCCATTTCCAATGTGGCCTTGAACTCACAGAGATCCAGAGGGATTTCTGTCTCTGGAATGCTAGGATTAAAGGCGTATGCTACCACTGCCTATCCTCATGTTTAATATTGTAGCTGTCCTGTTCTCTGACCCCAGATAAGTTTATTAGCATACACAATATTTTGGGGAACACAATACCACCACACCCATGACTTATTATTGCATTTATCCTTTCATATGGCATGGATAGAGGTTTGGTTATACAGTCCAAACAAACTCATAAAGTTAACAGATGCCTTTTACCTGCTCAAACATAAAACAAAAAAATCATCTTTAACTGACTTGTGCACACTGCACAATCCATACTTGTGTTAATGCAGAGACAGATAGATAGATAGATAGATAGATAGATAGATAGATAGATAGATAGATAGATAGATATAGTTTGTCTGTTTTCAGAACAAAAGAACTAGACACCAATAAAGACAAGTAGTCCAGTGATCCAGCCTCACAGAATGTCTCTGTTGCAGTTTCCTCAAAATTATGCATCCAGAACATCTTCAAAGTTGCTAGCTGAGATGGTCTAGTCTCATATACTATCCAGTGTAGTGGGTAGCCATTCCAGCTTTGGTCTGGAAGTTCCAACCCCCATTGTGGCTTAGGTAACTATCATGCCTACATGGCGGGGCCAAGGGAGGGAGGGCCCTGAAGACCCAAGATCAGGATGCACCACGCTCCCTTCCTGCTTGGACTCTGGACACTAGAGGAAGACCAAGGAAAGTTCTCCAGAGAACACCACCAGACTGCACTGCGTCTTTCACAGAACCTACAACCTACCTATCCCTTCATTTGTAAGTTATGCCATTAAATAAATCTCCCTTTTAACTACGTGGAGTGGCCTTAATAATTTCACCAATATCTGGTGCCCAACGTGGGGCAAATTCCAAAGGCCTGGGTGGCTCCCGTCCTCAGCATCCTCCCCAGCTGGCAGGCACTTGAAGCTGCAGGTTACCGCCTGCAGAATTCCGTAAAACCAGAAAAATCCTACACGGTTCCATTCCTAAAAAGGAACTAATCCAATCTCGGTTCTGTGGAAAGTTTAGCCCCAGACCAGCGAAATCGAAATCGCTGTGAGTGGGGCATTCCCCATCTGGTTCCCCACCCTAGCCTGAGGCTTCAGCAGTTTCACCTAGTTAAAATAGACAGGGCACTGGAGGGTTTGGAGCCGGGCCTGCTGGCAGACCTATTGTCTGTAGAGGCAGAGAGGGGCTTAGAGCGGCCTGGAAGTCTCCATGCCCTGAAGCTCCAGGGGGTCACCGGAAAAACTGCCAGCTGCCTGTGCTCACTCTGTTGCCAGCCAAGGCATCCAAAAGGACCTGCTTTAGTGCTATACCAACTCCTCCTTTTGGCTGAAAAGTCCTACTACACCCCCAGAACCGCGGAAAGGTAAGATAGGCAAAGCAGTGTCTTATTTCAAGTAAAAGTACTTGATAATTTTATACCTTAAAATTGACTAACAAATTTTAAGTAATTCTTGTAATATGGCTGACAACATTACCTCACAAGAATTTAAAAAGTTTTTTGTCTGTATGATGAATAACATTTTCCTGGAAATATACGACCTTCCTCAGGCATATTTGGCCTGTACCATTTTGACATTCATCGTAATAATTCACACAGTGTTCAAACACTGGTTTAATAATAAGAACAAAGATGAGTCATTATTGGGACTGATACAGGCTTTAAAAAATAACAATGAAGGCTTACAAAAAAAGATTCTCTTTCTGAAATCTGCTTTAAAAGATAACAATGAAGGCTTACAAAAAAAAAGAATCTTTCTCTGGAATCTACTGATCAGGATTTACAAAACAGGCTTGTACCAAAAATTGATCTTATTGATAATAAATGTAAATATTTAATAGATAGAACACTAACTCTCCAGACACTATGTAAGAAAGAAAGATTATCATTAATTGATAAGATAAGGTCCATGGAATCATGTGTTTCTGAGGAACATAAAAACTTCTATGAATCCATGAGAAATCTGGAGTCCCTCGCAAGAGAGAAGGTTCACTCCCTAAAACAGACCCTAGGTGCTCGTTTGCAAGCCCTAAAAAAAACTCTCAGTAAACATGACAAGGGACCTAATAAGCAAAAGGGCAAGACCATAGAGGTTGTAACATAAAGAAATAGTTTTGAAAAATGAAGTCTTTAAAGAGACAGTAAAGGTAGTATAAAATATAAGCCACGTAAAGATGGATATCACACAGAGAATCTGCATTGTGTTGTCTTTGGGATTCTTAACTGCAGAGAGATATTTGATTGTAAAGGAAGCTGAGTTAAACCAATATGTATATTTTAAAGATACCTTGATTTCAAAATTTGGATGTAAAGATATGTTGCTTTGGAAAGGAAGCTCTGATTTTGTTTCCACAGAAAACCAGAGGCTATGGATTTGTTCCAGATTAAGATACATCAGATTTGACCAGCCAAGACCACCTGAAAGGTCTCCGATGACACCATGACTCAGATGATCCAACATCCAGAACTGTTTCAAGGCAACTGGCTCAGACGATACACTCTCATGGACTACTCCATGATCCTAAAATTTTCTTTGTGTCCCCATAAGAAACAGCGCCCCCCTCCAGAAGGAAGTAGTAAGAGAAGCTACGCCCAAATTCCCAAATTATATGTAATTTACTTTGTTAAGGTTAAAACCTTCCTTTTTGAAAAAAAAAATGGGGGAAGTGCTGTGGGATGTTCTGTATGGTAAATGTGTTGCTAATAAAACAGTGATTGGCCAGTGGCTAGGCAGGAAGTATAGGCGGGGCTAACAGAGAGAATAAAAAGAACAGGAAGGCAGAAGGAGTCACTGCCTGCCAGCCGCCACCAGGACAAGCAGCTTGTAAAGATGCTGGTAAGCCACGAGCCATGTGGCAAGGTATAGATTTATAGAAATGGATTGATATAAGATATAAGGACAGTTAGCAAGAAGCCTGCCACGGCCATACAGTTTGTAAGCAATGTAAGTCTCTGTGTTTACTTGGTTGGGTCTGAGCAGCTGTGAGACTGGCAGGTGAAAGAGATTTATCCTGACTGTGGGCCAGGCAGGAAAACTCTAGCTACAGTAACATCTCCAAATGGCTCTCATACAATGGCTTATCTTGTTATCATCCATGAGAAGCCAACAGATGACACACACCCCGAGCCATATAATACATATATATTACAACCAATTTCAACAAGGGACTTTAAAAATATAAAAGAAACAGTAGTTACGTATGGGATACACTCCACATAATTAAGACAAATGTTAAATTCGTGGTCTATCTCACATAGAATCATTCCAGATGACTGGCATCAGTTAATTTCAGCTGTTCTGAAATATAGCCAAGAGTTACAGTAAAAAAGCTAGTTGAGAAAAGAAACAAAAAAATTAAAACAACAAGGTAAACTCAGAGGTTTTGTGATCTCCCAAGATCAAATACTTGGTTAGGGATGTTTTGCTAACAAGAATGTACAAGCCACTTATTCCTTTGTATATAGTTTTGTATTAAGTTAGAACCTTCTTATTTAGACAAAAAGGGGGAGATGTAGTGGGTAGCCATTCCAGCTTTGGTCTGGAAGTTCCAACCCCCATTGAGGCTTCGGTAACTATCACGCCTACAAGGCGGGGCAAAGGGAGGGCCCTGAGGACCCGAGATCGGGATGCACCACGCTCTCTTCCTGCTTGGACCCTGGACACTAGAGGTAGACCGAGGAAAGTTCTCCAGAGAACACCACCAGACTGCGCTGTGTCTTTCACAGAACCCGCAACCTATCTATCCCTTCATTTGTAAGTTACACCATTAAATAAATCTCCCTTTTAACTACGTGGAGTGGCCTTAATAATTTCACCAATAATCCAGTCAAGACTTCAGATAAGTTCTACACTTTCCCATCACATAGAGACTAAACAAAAAATAATACAGCTCGCTCTCCCAGGACTTGATCATTACCCCAATTTTCTCAGGGTCCCCTAAAGATGCCATCACCTCCAGACAACAGGAAGCTATCTAGAGAACATGATGCCCACATTCCCAAGAGGTGGGGTGGGTGATTTCTGGTCATTCAGTGGGTTATGGATGTTTGTCATTGTTTAGGGGGGTTGGTTACAAGGTTTTATTGGTCATGGTCAGGAAAAAAGCTGAACAAAGAAAATTAGATTCAGTGATCTCATTCTGAAAAGAAAAAGGGGGATACAGAAATGACAGGATAAAGGGGTAGATTACTGAATCTAGTTTCAAACTAAAAAAGCAACTACTAGTCTCAAATATTTTATATTGTTATAGACTTCTGTATACTGATACAAATTTAAGGTTATTTTTCTTATATTGTGTATATGTTTCTACTCTTGTTTAAGGTATTGTACCTATGAAGCCCATACAGCTTTCATTGCATTTGTAAATGTAATGTAAAGTTTTAGTCCTTAAAAGCTATTTAGGATAATAAAGAAATACAGGTTAGTAGTTATCTATAACAATCAATCTTAGAGTCATGTTAGGTATGTTTTCAAGGTCAAACAGAGATATATTTTAAATAGATAAATGGTCTTCAAACACTTCAAAAACCTACAGAATATGGCATTTAAAATGTTTTAATAACATAAGGCTTTTCATGACAGGGAGACATATATGCTCCTGGCAACACCAATTTACTTCAAAAAATGATGATGGTCATCAAAGAACCTCTACATTGACTTTGCTTTCTATGTGGCAAAGCTAGCGGGAGATGTTTTAAGATGGCGGCTGCCGCCGGTGGGCTGTGAGTGAGAGCAAAACGGGATGATGAACTGATGTGGAAATAAGAGGAACAGGGCCACAAAAAAAGACGTCAAAAAAGGTATACGGAAAAAGAGAGAGATAAGAGCTTGGAGACAAAGGATGGATGGATTGATTTAGGTTGGGAGAAGCTGGCTAGAGCATCGGGGTTTCTCTGCCTTCCTCGGGAATCCACAGTTTGGATCGATCCTTCCCGCGAGGTCTCCCCCAGGCCTGCGGGTGAGCGGACTGCCGGGCGCTCGGATGAGAGGCGAGCACCGGGAAGGAGCAGCGGCCGGGACTCCCCGGGTGACCCTTTGGGGCGCGACAGAGCTGGGTGAACGCTACAAGGTTCAGGGACGCCCGAACCCGCACAGTGGATGTTAATCACCTTGCTGATTGCTTCTCAATTGGGAACTAGTGGAGAGCGCAGCGCGGGGCAGGATTGAGGAGCCAGAGAAGGAGGAGAACATCAGGGGCCAGCCACCCAGCTATACAGCAAACCACAGAGTAAGAGGTGTCTTTAGATCCTGTATTTCAAGAAGCTCTCAAAAGAACTTATCAAGACCACCCAACCACCAAACCAGATCACCAGAATCGTAAGTATACACCTCCCCGGGACTGAGAACAGGGGTGGTCAGCTTGCCCAAGGAACCAGATTTTTAGCTTCTCATTTCCCGGTGCTTGAAGTTTCTCATTTCTGAGGCTTGGAGGTGTAGGCCTGAAGGGTTAGGGTCTTACACCATCTGCACTGAGCAGAGAGAGAGATGAGCAGACGCCAGCGGAAAAATACAGGCAACAACATAAAGACCTATATGACAACACCAGAACCTACCGACCCTACAATTGCAAGTCCTGAACATACCAAAGCAGAAGAAACAGAAGAAATCAATTCTAAAAATGACCTTAAGAAGATGATAGAGGCCTTTAAAGAAGAAATAAAAAATATCCTTAAAGAGGAAATAAATTTCCTCAAAGAGGAAACAAAAATCTCCATTAAAGAGGAAATAAAAAATTCCCTTAAAGAGGAAATGAAAAACTCCATTAAAGAGGAAATAAAAAATTCCTTTAAAGAGAAAATGAAAAACTCCATTAAAGAAGAAATAAAAAATTCTCTTAAAGAGGAAATGAAAAACTCCATTAAAGAGGAAATGAAAAACTTCCTTAAAGAGGAAATAAAAAATTCCCTTAAAGAGATGGAAGAAAAAACAAACAAAAAATTGGAAGAAAGCAAAGAAAGCCAAGAAAAAATAATTAAACAGATAAAAGATCTTTTTCAGATCCAAGATCTGAAAAAAGAAATTGAGACAACAAAGAAAATACAAGCTGAGGGAATGCTGGAAATAGAAACCCTGACTAAATGAACAGGAACTACAGAAACAAGCATAACCAACCGAATACAAGAGATGGAACAGAGAATCTCTGACACTGAAGACACAATAAAGAGAATAGATTCGTCAGTCAAAGAAAACACTAAAGACAAAAAAGTCGTAACACAAAACGTCCAAAAAATCTGGGACACCATGAAAAGACCAAACCTAAGAATAATAGGGATAGAAGAAGGAGAAGAATACCAACTCAAAGGCACAGAAAATATATTCAACAAAATCATAGAAGAAAACTTTCCTAACCTAAAGAAAGAAATACCTATGAAGATACAAGAAGCTTACAGAACACCAAATAGGCTGGACCCAAAAAGAAAGTCCTCTCGCCACATAATAATCAAAACATTAAACATACAGATCAAAGAAAAAGTATTAAGAGCTACAAAGGAGAAAGACCAAGTAACATATAAAGGCAAACCTATCAGAATAACACCAGACTTCTCAATAGAGACTATGAAAGCTAGAAGGTCCTGGACAAATGTTATGCAGACACTAAGAGACCACGGATGCCAACCTAGACTATTATACCCAGCAAAACTCTCAATCACCATAGGTGGAGTAAACAAAATATTCCATGATAAAACCAGATTTAATCAATA
Source organism: Peromyscus aztecus (assembly GCA_902168405.1). Lineage (NCBI taxonomy): Eukaryota > Metazoa > Chordata > Mammalia > Rodentia > Cricetidae > Peromyscus > Peromyscus aztecus. Next base: position 16,625 of record CABHPQ010131695.1, on the reverse strand, counting down.
CCTATCCACACACCCAGCCTTACAGAAAGCACTAGAAGGAAAAATCCAACCTAAAGAAGCTAAACACACCCATGAAAACTCAGGCAATAGATAAACCCACACCAACATCTGAAGAAATAGAAGGGACAAATTTCTCCCCAGAAAAATGCATGACCTGTGAAAGCTGCTAAGAGTTTAAGGCAGATTCGGGGGGAAAAAGAAAGCCCCCACCACCAAAGGCAGCTAGCAGAGGAGCAGAGCAGCCTGGGATGTCTGGGGCTCTGCATCTGGGTGAGAGTGGAATCAGTGGGAGAGGGGTTTCTCTGAAGGAACTGTAGAAGGGCTGTTGTGGGTGCTTTTGTTTTTCACTGACTGGCTGGGACGGGCGCAGGCCCCGAGGAAAGTTCCTGTCGGAGGTTGCCCACCTTAGTGCGCGCTGGCGGGGCGGGTGCAGTTCTGATTTGGGGACTTCATCCCGAGAATGTTACAGCCCCTAGTAACAAGTATTACAACTCTATAACGACAATACTCACTAAATCCCAGTATTGTATAGCAAAGCTGACTATAAGCTCTAAACTTTAGAAATGATGTATGTACCCTCTGTCTAGTTAAGAGAATCTTTCTAATAGAGATAGTGATAATAATTAAGAGTAAGAAGTAGAAAAAGATGAAAATAAGATATGTGAGTTTGTAAAAATTCTGTCTTGTTAGATCTGTGTTAAGAAATCTTTAGGTGCTTACTAAGTTAAATATATGCTAATGGTAGCCCTATATAAGTTTGTAAAATAGATCCATAGAGTTCCTTTAGAAATATAATCTTGCAAGAAGAATCTAAGGTAGTACTAAAACATACAGTAATAAGCTTGTAAGAAGTAAAGATACTAGTTGTAAATGTAAGTTTAAATAAGAATTAAGAAGATGGAATGAATATAAGAAGTATATAAGAAGTAATAAGAAATATATCTGCTAAAGTAGTTCCTTTACTTTTTTTTGAACTTCTTGAACTTAATGAGAAAACTACAAAAAAGATTTTGGTTATGGATTTATCATATTTCAAAGGCTAGTATCAGAAGTTATCATTTGAATTTTGAGACTTAAATGAAATGCATAATAGAGATTTCATTACAATGGGACAATTTCGAGTTTATAGTAATGACCTAGGAACTGTATGCTGGAACTGGGTTAAAAATGGAATTGTTTAAATGAAGAAATTTATTGTTTCTACCTTCCTTGACTCAAGATGCAGATTTGTGTATGCATATATGCTGGTGAATCATGTATTGTTCTATGTTAAAAATGCAATTGCTTTGTGGAAAAAAATAAATAAATAAACTTAAAAAAAGATATCTGAATCAACCAAATATGGCTCATATGAACTCACAGAGACTGAAGCAGCAAGTACAGGGCCTACATGGGTCATACCAGGTCTTTTGCATATATGTTACAACTTTTAGCTTAGTATTTTCCTGGGATTCCTGAGTGTGAGACTGAAGGAGTGGGTCTCTGATTCTTGTGCCTGTTCTTGGGGCTCTTTTCCTTCGGTTGGGTTGCTTTGTCCAGCCTTGATGCAATGATTTTTGTTTTATCTTATATTTTATTTTGTCACATTTGGTTGCTCTCTCTTAAAGCCTGTTATTTTCTAATGAGAGACAGAAAGGGATTGGATCCAGAGGGGAGGGAAGGTAGGAAGGAACTAGGAGGCATAGAGGGAGGAGAAACTGTAATAAGGATATATTGTATGAGAAAAGAACCTAATTTTCAATTAAAGGAAAAAAATCAAAAACAAAAAGGAAAGAAAGAAAAGAAAAACACATATTAAACCAGAAAGGAAAAGGCCTGAAAAGCATAAGCACTTAAGGTGAGCAGAAGGGACAGAAAGTAAAACAAGATTAAGCAACCACTGAGGACCCCTACTGTGACTGCCAGAAAAAGAACCCCAAGGGGAAAATGTCAGAAAGAGATCAAATAAGGTAGGCATTTCAGTTTTTCAGTTTAGCAATAAAGACATCATTTCATTTTCTTGTAGAATTATATGGTGGGGGGGATTTGAAGATGTAGGAGTGAAAAGGAATTTTCTGAAGGTGAGGAAGAACTGGCAAGTAGTGGTTTTATGCTGGAGGATGGTTCTAGACAAAACACCATGTTGACTAATCTAGGACATGAGTGGTCCTGATGCTGCTTTTGACTGACGATGCTTTACTGTTAACTGTGATGTCCAAGACATCTTTGATATCTTTTATTGATTTTATCTAGTAAAATGTGCCATATCTGATTGCTAATCTTTAAAAAAAATCATGTAAAAATGTATATTTCCTGTTGAATTTTATCAAGGGGAAATGCATAATGAATAAAGTATATATTTTATTTGGTTTTGTTTGTAATGAAAAGCTGAGGACCCTGGTCAGATCATTCATGAAGAAAGGGAAAAAGCTGATACTTGTTAATTCAATGCTACTGCTGTTGTGAGCTAGAGAAGAAAGTGAGGCAGGTTTGAAATTGGTAGAATAAAGGGCATTCGGGGTCCTGGAGTGTCAATCAGAGGTTTGTTTCATCTTTTACATATGTGTTGAAGCATAAAATAGCAGTAACAGAAAGTCTGCTAAAAAAAAAAAAAAGCTAGCCACTTGGCAAGAAACTTCCCTTGCCTTGACTGCTGACAGTATGCTGTCCAAATTGGACAAGCAGGACACAAAAGAAAGCAACTGCCAAACTTTGCCAAGATAATGTAGGACAGTTCTTCAAAAGTCCTGCTTTGAAGAAAAGTCTGCCAGATACTCATAAGCCTGTAGGGCAAAGACACCTAGGCCCATAGGCCCCAACATTGCAGAGGAACCTTGGGGTGACTGTCCAAGCAGCCAGCTGTTTCTTTTGTTTCTTAGTTTTGGAAGTTGCTTGCTCTGCACTTCCCACTTACTGAGGTAATATTTTATCCTTCCTGAGTCTCTGATAGGGGGTGAAGACTAGATAGTAATAGTTACAGTTTTCCTTGTTACCAAATTCAGAAAAGAAACTCACAAAAGAAGTATAAAGTGTTATCTAACAAAGTGTTTTTAGGTCTAAAAAGGCAGTTTTAGGATGATAATACAAGTTATGATAGAAAATGGTTTAGGTATAAAACTTTAAATTCATCAAGGTAAGATAGGTAATAGAGTATTTTCTCTGAATATACCAAATACAAATGGACTAGACATTGTGAATGTAATTCTTACTTGATAATTGTTCTTATTATATATAGTTTTACCATGTTATAGTGTAAAATCTTGCCTTTTTATTTAGACAAAAAAGGGGGAAATACTGTGGGATATTTGTGCACTGTGTGAAGATATACTGCTGTGACTGGTTTAATAAAGAGCTAAATGGCCAATCGCTAAGCAGGAAGAGGTTAGGTAGAACTTCCAGGGATAGAGAAGACTCTTGAAAGAAGAAGGCAGAATCACCAGCCAGAATGGAGGAAGCAGCATGAGCAGTATGGAGAGAGATGCAGTAACAAGCCACGTGACATAATGTAAATTAAAATAAATGGGATAATTTAAGTTATAAGAACTAGTATGACAAGCCTAAGCTAAGGCCAAGCTTTCAAAGTTAATAAGTCTCCATGTCATTATTTGGAAGCTGGCTGACAGGAGAAAGACTCATTACAGAAATTATTTTTTAAAGTAGCCTCAGATGCCTTATAGCATATTCTCACATTCTTATAGTCACACATGTATACATACACACAGGCACATACCCACATTTTCACATGCTGACACACTCCCACACTCAGAGCTTCTTCAGACACAGAGGCTACTTTACAGACACTCATGTGACCATCTGCCACCACAGAGAAGCCCAGGCTATGACTGAAGCAAGGGTAGGTAGCATTCCCCAGGATGGGTGGCAGCCATTCCATCCCTGCTTCCTGGGCCTGCCCTGCCCAGCAGTTCTTGAAGGAAGCATCCCTTTGCATGTTCTGTCTTTGTAGCGTGTTTGCTTCCTGATGCACGGCCACTTCAGTTTCTTTCTTTCCATTTCATTGTCACAGTGACAATCTCTGTGCCTGATCCAGAACTTAAGCTGACCTCCTACAGTAACAGCAAGAACTTTACACACAAGTTCACCGAACTCTAACTCAGGGATCTGACTGGACAAAGAAACTGAGGCTCAAAATCTTGCCTTTGGTAACAGCTGGGAACAGAAAAGCCAGGATTCCACTCATTTCTCTCTAACCTTGAAAGGCAAATATCACATTCCAAGACCTCAGTGTCCAATCAAAACATAATGCAGGGCCACAGGGGTCTGTATTATAAAAAGGAAAAAATAAATTGATTTCAGTAACAATTTATGTAGCCCCACGTATCTAAAATACTACCATTTCAACATAAAATAGGTATAAAAATGAGATATTGTACATGTCTGTATACTGTCTTTAAAATCTAGAGTATATTGTGTATTTCCGCATACCCCAGTGCAAACTCCCTGACCACAGGTGGCATATAGCTCCTCTGACAGTCAGTACAAGCCTTAAGCCCAAGAGAAACATCAGAGGAGACCAAGAGTAGCCCATGTACTCAGTCACACACTAATTCAATCATTTACTCCTCCATTCATTTATCCAATCATTCATCCTTTCACTCAATCACTCATTCATTCAGTCACATCCATCTCTTTGGTCACCTATCCATTCATTCATTTGCTCATGCAGCCATTAGTCAGTCCACTCATCTATTCACTCACTAATCCATTCACTCAGTCATTTACTTGTTTAGTCATTTACTCATTTGAGCTCTCAACTAGTATTTACTATACCTACAAAAAGTGAAGCAAAGGACTCAGGTGGGGCACACTTTGAATAAGACAAAAGCAACTCCTTCTCCCACAGGTTTACATTCAGGGTAGGGGACATGGGTGAGGGGTCACACCACCCTGGCAAAGTCCCAGTGTCCCATAGCCTGTCCCCACAAGGACACAGTGGTTAGCTGTCAGGCTAGGACATCCAATATGAGGTATAGAAAATGTGGATACTTAATACCTTCTTACAAAACACTACTCATTTTCCCTGCTAAAGAAAAACAGACACAGTGACCTAGAATGATGCTTATCCCTGGACCCTGAGAAGTTCAATGAGTTGGTCCAAACCTGGTGGAGAAGTCTCACTATTCCCATGCCACTGAAAGAACAAGGGGATGATGGAGCCAGTTTCAATGTCCCCATTGAAAAGCCCAGGTGGAGGATAGTGAGCTGTCCCTTGCACCAGGCAACTGAAAGCCTTCTACCATGTCTAATGGAGAAGGCAGGGCTGCAGAGCTCCTAGGGTTCTCACCAGGCCCTGGATCCTTTATCAAGACTCCCCAAAGATTTGTACACCAAGAGATAACAACAACCAAAAAATATAAGGGGAGATGAAAAGAAGGGAAGGGAGGAGGTAAAGGGGAGAGAGAAAAGGAGTGTTGCTAAACACCTCTCTCTAAAGAAAATGTTCTTTCTGCAAGTTTCCAGGGGCCTCAGGATACCACCTCAAGGACACTGTGTGTCTCTAGCGGGACACCTGCACACCCCAGGTAAACAATATGAGAGTAGACCCCATTGCAGCTGGGTGAGTGCTGCACAGGTAAGCTCAGCTACTTACTAGCTGGTGAACTTTGAGTAAACAACCCTTTAAGTCTCAGTTTCTGCATCTATAAAATGGTAAGAAAACATCTACTTTGCAACCCACAATTGTAAGAATAATAGAAAACATGGGGAAGATTCAGTACACACAAGCACTCAGGGAAAAGTTTCACCACTGTTTGGTGGGTATTTACTTACATCAGAACCAAGCTGTATGTTCTCCTCCATGTTCCCCCATGACAGTTCCCTTGCTGTAATACGAATCTTAAAAGGTCTTATAATAAAAAACCCAGAGCCAGATATTGGGGTAAAAGCTGAAAGATCAGAGAAGCAGAACAGCCAGCTACTAGCTTACCTCTACAAAATCTTCAGCCTCAAGAGAGCGAGTTCTGTTTCCTCACGCCTTATATACCTTTCTGTGTCCTGCCATATTACCTCCTGGGGTTAAAGACATGTGTCACCACTACCTGGTTCTATTTCTCTCATGTAGCCCAGTGTGGCCTTGAACTCACACAGACCTCGATGGATCTCTGCCTTCTGAGTAGTAGGATTAAAAGTGTGTGCCATCACTGCCTGACCTCTATGTCTAATTTAGTGGCAGGCTCTGTCCTCTGATTCCTAGGTAAGCTTTATTGAGGTGTACACTATATCACCACACCTTGCACCATCGCCTTACCGGCTGCCTTACCTATCAGCCTCCACTGCCTACACCTACCTCTCAGTCACACCAAAATACAGAAAAGATAAAGCCCAAACTCATGAGTTTCCCAGTTTCCCAGAGTTCCAGGTACTTCACATCCTTCTGCCCTCTAGATTCAGGAAAGTTATGAATCAGTCATTCTGGGGTGGCACCACGAGCCAAGCATAACCCCAAGGCCTGGCTAAGGAGAGGAGGTCATGCAGCAATGGAGGTATGGCTTATGGGAGCCCTCCTACAGGAGACACTCTGATTCCCCTTTCTCCCCCATCTATTCTACCACTATCTGATATCTAAGGAAAAAAACAACCAGCTTTTGCCAGCAGAGGTGGCAGCCACTCTGTTCCTGATAGTCACAGACCCCTGCCAGGAAAATAAACTCACAGAGAACACCATATAAACTGTGACTGGTGACACACATCTTTAATCCTAGCAGGAGTATCAGAAGTTCAAGGTCATCCTCCACTACATCACAATTTCAAAGCCCTGAGGATTGAACCCGGAGCTTTGTGCATATTAGGCAAGCACTCTACTGAACTATATCCCCAGCCATAATTCTCAGTTTAAAAATTAAGATGTTTTTATTTTAAATTATGTGTATATATGGGGTGTGTATGTATGTGTATGCAGGTACCTGCAAAGGCCAGAGGCATCTGGAACTGAAACTACAACAGGTTATCAACCATCTGACATAGATGCTAGGAAAAGAACCTGGGTCTTTTGGAAAAGTAGCAAGTGCTCGTAGCTGCTGAGCCATCTCCTAAGCCCTACCTATAAATTTTAAAATATACTCTTCAACTCTCATGGAACTCACATTTCCCCATTTACAGTCTCTTTGCAAGGAATGGCACTTGAAATTTAAAGAAACAGCCTCTGTAGCAGGCTGTAGATACAGTAGAGCTGAGCCCACCAAAGGGATAAGACACTACACTCTGAGATCAGTGGCTCTTTAAATCAAGACCCTCAAGGGACAGGAACCAGGTAGTCATTCAGAGGTCAAGAGCACCTCATCCCTTTTCTTCTCCAGCTGCAGTGTCCTCAGGTGCACATAAGAGTTTGAACCAGGCCAGTGTTTGACAAAACTTGCCCGTGGACCCTGCAAGGGTCCCCAGGGACCCCTTAGGACCCACTGAAGCAGGACATTTCAAGTTTATAGGGCATAACATGTTTGACAACACAGAATTAAATGAATTTAAGAGAATCCTTAGGATGTGTGTGTGTGTGTGTGTGTGTGTGTCTGTCTGTCTGTCTGTCTGTCTATCTGTGTCTGTGTCTGTGAGAATTATACTGAGGATTAAACCCAGGTCTTGTACATGCTAGGCAAGTGCTCTACCACTGAGCTACATCGAGGGATTCTTTTGTCAAACCTATATGAAAGATTATCAGCATTCCTTGGCCTCTATCAAATAAGTGCTCTGGTCTTCATTCATTTGTTCCTTTCGCAGGTAAATACCTGTTATTCCAGTCACTGATTATGAGACAGAGTCTGGTCCTTATGCTCTGGATTTAGGTTTGGGGGCAGCCATGCCAGCATCTAGGAGATCAGGCTCTGGAAGTGTGGTGTCCATGAGAGTCAGGGAAGGTGTGTGCCAGGGCAAGGAGAGTGGCTGGGGCAAAAGGGATGCCCAGCAAAGGGAACAGCATGTACAAGGATTCCATAACCAAGAGTGAGGCTGAACACACTCCAGCTCAAAAAGTGATAAGGAGCCAGGTGTGGTGATACACGACTTTAATCCCTCAATTCAGAGGGCAGAAGCAGGCAGATCTCTGTGAGTTTAAGGCCAGCCTGGTCTAATAGGGAGTTCTAGGACAGCCAGGGCTACACAAAATGATCCTGTCTCAACCACCCCTCCAAAAAAATGGTAAGGAAGGGGTCCCAGAAAGCAAAGGTCTGGAACCATGGCAGGGTAGTAGATGAGTTTCCAGAGGTACCCTAAGGAAGCAGGACTAAGTGCTCTGGGCAACAGGGTTTGGAAACTAAAGGAGAAAGTGCCTGGATTACCCTCCAGGCCATTTGTGGAGAGCCAATGAAGAAGAGTGAACGTAGAAAGAACAAAACCCAAGCTGTATTAGAAATGCTAAATTTAGGCCAGGGAAATGGTTCAGTGGGTAAGGGTTTGCTATGCAAACATGAGGATCTGAAGTCAGACTCAACACTCATGTAAAAGCCAGGCATGGCAATATACCCCTGCAATCCCAGCACTGGCAGGGCAGAGACCAGTGAATCATGGAAGTTTGCTAACCAAGCAAAATGGAAAGTTTCATGTTCAGTAAGAGATTCTACTTCAAAAAAAAAAAAAAAATACGGTGGTGAACAAGAGGAAGACACGATATTGCCCTCTGGCTTCCATATGTATGTGTGGAAGCACACACACATGCATTTGCACACATATGTACTACATACACCCAGGAAAGAAAGAAGGAAGGAAGGAAAAGAAAAGAAAAAAGAGCAAGAGTTAATGCTAAATTCAGGAAGCCTGAGACACAGATAAGCTAAGGATGCTTAGATAGAGGTCTGGGTCTAGACTGGAGGTGGAGTGCTGCATGGTATGGGTAGGACAGGCCCTTCTCTCTGCCTATGAGATGAGAGTTAAAAAGCTCCAGTTCTCCCTTGGTTTCTCTTTACATTGGTTAATTCCCATTAGCTATTGGCTCCCAGAGACAACACCTTGCCTTATTCAGCCCTCTGGAATTATGCCTGGCATGTACCATGTACTAGGAATTTGTGGAATGAAAGAATGAGTGAATGACTGAGCAAATGGTACTGCCTTTGGATACAGTGAAAGGCTAAACAAGATAGATGCAGTACTCCCCATGGCATATACAGAGTAACTGCTCAATAAATGTAAGCTACAAGTATCTCTTGCAACACTGCATGACAGAGGAGAAGCCAAGCTCAAGGCAGCCAACATCTTAAAAAAACAAACTGCTAGCAATGTAAAAGGATGCCCCAATGGGGCCCCAGGAAGTGAGCAGGTTTTATGTAAACAGCTTGTCATCTTCAAATGCTGTGGAGAGGGCATGCAGTCAGAATGAGATGTCCCTATAGGCTCAACCAGGAAGCTTGTCACCAGAGCAGACTGTGGATCACAAGAGATAGATGGCTGCCCTCTGCAAAGGAGAGAAGCCAGAACCCTCGTGTTGCTATTGACCACTAGGCTTGTCCTGATGTCACTGGGGTGGCAGTGGTAATGACAACAGGAGGAACAACTGCCCCACTGTTAACTAGGCACTTTCTAAATGCTAGTCTCTGTTTTCTGCCAACATCACATCAGTAAAACATTTCACCTTCTTGCTGTGTCTTTAAAATGATACACAAGGGGCTGGAGAGATGGTTCAGTATTAAGAACACATACCACCCTTGCACAGGACCTAACTTCAGTTCCTAGCAACCACATCAGGTTGTAGTCGGACTTTCTTTGGGCCACCAGCTCCCAAATAATGACATGGAGACTTCTTATTAATTATGAAAGCTTGGCCTTAGCTTAGGCTTGTTCCCAACTAGCTCTTAAAATTTAAATTAACTCGTTTATATTAAGCTTTGTTCTGCCACATGGTTTGTTACCTCTCCTCAGTACCATGAGTCCTACTTCCTCCACATCTAGCTGGCGACTCCCAGTCTCTCAGATTCTTCCCCCGAGTTCCTCTCTCTCTCTCTCTGGAAGTTCCACCTATCATCTCCTGCCTAGCTATTGGATATTCAGCTCTTTATTAAACCAATCAGAAGGTGCCTTGGCAGAGACACATCTTCACAGTGTACAAAAAGATTATACCACAACATCAGGTGGCTCACCAGTGCTTGTCACTTCAGCTCCAAGAGATCTGACACCCTCTTCTGAACTGAAGGTGCCTACACTTATGTGCACAGTCTCACACACATGCACATATACACAACTGAAAAATAAAATAAATCTTTAAAACATACAAACAGTGACACACTGGGAAGAATGAGGTCCCCCATGGCAGCTTCTACTTCAAAGCCTACAGCTAGGTCCACAGAAGCACCATGAAGCATGCTAAAGGAATGAGTCCTATATACTCTTCCAAGTACCTCTGGGAGCCCCTGGCACTGCCTAAAAGACTCCCTTAGGAGGCTGGACCATACCTACTCTACATAGAGTCCAGGTGACTTACATTTATCTTGCTGATGATAGTTTGGCTGAAAGCATGGTCACAAGATCCTAACAAAAAAAATTCAGTTCTTGGGCTGAAGAGATGGCTCAGAGGCTAAGAGTACTGGCTGCTCTTCTGAGTTCAATTCCCAGCAACCACATGGTGCGCACAACCATTTATTATGAGATCTGGTGCCTCTTCTGGCCTGCAGGCATACATGCAAGCAGAACACTATATACATAATAAATAAATCTTTTTTAAAAAAATCCAGTTCTTGCATGTCAGGAGGCTGCCCACAAAACAGGTGCCTTTCCTCTTAGGAGGTAGAGGCATGATGGGGTGGCCTTACACCCACACTCGTACAGTTACTTCACTTCTTGGAACTCTAGATTCCTACTCTAAAAAGTTGTTCTGAGGAACCAACAGGAGGAGTGGTGGGACAGTCAGTTGGGTCAGGAAAATACTGAGATGCCAAGCCTGTGAAGGAAGCTCAGCAGAACTGGCTAGACATGGGCTGACAGAATCAGTGATTTTTCCATGGTCCCCTATGGTGATTTGGCCTGAGATGGATCATCCTGGGGCCTCTCCAGCAAAGCTCTTCTGCCACTCACCAGTGATAGGGAAGAGAGCTGCCTATTTCCCCTGGCTGATGTGGGAATTTCTGTAGACATCAAAAACTAGAGGTTCCTAGTTCCTAGCTTCCTAGTTCCTAGTTCCTGGCTTCCTAGGACTTCTTATATTGCTAGGCAAACACTGTACCAACTAAACTACTTCCCCAGCCTCAAGTTCTCTGTTCTTATGAGGGTTATGGTCTAAATCAAGGGTTGGCAAACTTTCTGTAAAGGGCATCTGTTTAAAGATCACTTGGTCTCTGTCAAAATGACTCACCTCTACTGCTGTAGAGTAAAACAATGACAGACAATACACAAAGAGGCACAGCTATGTGCCAAAATAAAACTTTATTTATTAAACAAGGGGTTTGAGCCAGATCCAGTCTGAGAGCCATAGTTGACCCATCCCAGCCTATATTCTCAAAACTCCTAAAACTTCTTTGAGTTTCTACCCACCCCTCTACAGTAGCCCTGTAAGTTAAAGTGATATCTAGGTCCCTGACAGGTCTGAAACCCAGCTCCTCTGTCGTTCCTAATTGGTGTTCTACATGTGAGTCTTGGCATTTTTCTAAGAATAAGAGTGACAAGGGAGCAGAGCCTGGAGCTTGGGCTCTCAGATTGGAAACATGTGAGTATCCTCCATGAGGCAAAAAAGAATAACTCCCACACCCCTCACCTTCAAAACCCTCCTTGCAATCCAGCCCATCCCTCAATGCCTGGTCCAGTAGAGAGGAGGGGTGTGCAGGCCTTGATTCCAAGCCATCTCCTAGATATAGCCATTCAAAACAGGCATGGTCTCAATTTGCAAAGAAATAGAGACTTAGAGAAAGATGAATAATAAAATGTACCTGAGGACAAAGCTAGGATTTGAACCTAGGGTTTTTGTAACACTACACACAGTCACCCAGGCCTAGTTGCCCTTTCCTACAACCAGGAAGGGTCAAGAGCAAATGCACCACTCTACATCCAAGCTGAGAGCAAGGGGAATAGCTATCCCCTGCCTCCAATGGCTGCAGCTCCACCTTACAGAGGAAAGGCTGAGTACTCAGCTCCCAGACCTCAGGGGATTAGCAGGTGGTTGTCAAGCCTCTGAAAAAGACAGAATGCTTTCGTCACAGTTAGACCATGATAGATTCATATGCACTCCTCCATCTCTTGTCTATTTCAGGTTTAATGTAACAATAGAGTGTTGTTCCCACCCCTCTCTGGGTTGCCACTCTGCAGAGTGCTAATGAGTTAATGAGTGTCACATACACTTATCCCTCTAGAACTGAATACTCCTCTAGACAGAAGATATACTGCCCAGCTTCTAGGCCATTACACATTCCCATGTGACACTAACACCAAACCTTCCTGTCTTACCATCTTACAGGACAGACTAGAGCCAGATAATAATGGAGCAGTGATGGATGGGACCACACCTTGACCAGGACTGCTCAGTTAGACATACCCCTGGCGCTCTACTCTAAACCTATACCTCATGTCAGGAACCCAAAGATGGGCTCAGGAGTCATTGGACTTCTTTGTTCTTCTTTCCAATGTGGCCGAACTGAATAATCTCTTTTCTCTGCTTTTCACCATGGCTTGTCTCTTTAATTGTCCTTATTAAGGGCAAACAGGCACTCTGCCTTTTAAGGCTGCTGGGGCCCAGGTTCTGACCAGGTTCTAACAGCTCTAGCAACAGAGAACTCAGGGACGCCCAGGCCAGGTGATCAGCTGCCTGTTGACCATATCACCAACAGCACTTGAGAACAGTACTCTAACCCCAGCCTGTCCAACAAATAGCAGCCCAAAAGTTTATGCACAAGCTCAAAATCTTTTCCCCTGAGAGTAAGAAGTAGATTTAGGGTGGTGTTTTAGTTTTGATTTTGTTTGTTTGTTTGTTTGTTTGTTTGTTTTAAGAATTCTCTAAAAGACTTCCCAAACAGCTACCAACCTAAATACAATGAGGTGGTAAGTAAGCCTTGAAGCCAAGACATCCAGTGAAGTGATGAGGCTAAAGAGAAGGAGACATGCCCTGAGCAGGCAGTTGCTTCCTGACTTCCTGGCAGGAGCAGCCCTGAACCCCAGGGCTGACCAGTATACTTGAGTACCAGGTTCCAGGGTAGACAAGGTAACCTTTGCCTCAACCCCAGCAGCTCAGAGGACCCTGTGCCTTGATATGGACTGTGCAGATGCTATACAGAACCCAACCCTGCTGTTGCTAAAATGGGGTAGAGACTTCACTGAGCTTCTGGCTATGTTAGTGATGTTTCGGAAGCTCCAAGGAACCTTTCTGTGTCTCCAATGCCAGCTTTCAGAAATCTCAAGAGAAACTGAAAAGTCATATAAGCAAAGTGGTACCTAGTTGCAGCCCAGCTGCCTCACTCCAATATGCCCAGAGCCAGGCCAGGAGTTTCCATTTCTTTGGTCTTCTGCTCCCATCCAAAACCAAGCTAAGTTCTACTCATTCTTCAAAAGTCAACCCAAATATCAACCTTCTGCAAAGCTCCTATTGCTATGGCTGGGTACCTTCTACCTTCTTCCATGTTACCCCATTCTCCTTCAAAGAATAGCCTTACTCTCACTGCTAGGAACAGAAGGAGGGAAGTGGCTCACCCCAGAAAGGCTCAATACAGCTAGTAAACAAGAGAGCGATGGCCAACAAAAGGCTGTAAGTCCCACTAGAGTTGGGATGACAACTGATATCCCCACAAGAAGGAGATTTCAGTGTCACCTGAAGGACAGGTAGATGGATGTGCATCACAGGGACCTTGAGAGTCCTGGACTACGGGGAACCTGGAAAGGAGAAGGAAGACTGAGAAGATGATGGAGCCATTGTATGGGAGGGAGACAAAGTCAAGGGAGATTTAAAAGCCTCAGGGTATCGGCAAGCTCAGTAAAGAGGGCACCTTGGGGACATTGCTCAATGTATGGGTGGGAAAAGCATGAGCCAAGACCAAAGAAGACATGATAAAGAAGGCACTGAGGGGAGACACTAATTAGAGGGACAGCTGAGCTGGGGAAGTTGTCCCTCACGATCCCTCTCCTCCGATAAGCACAAACTGTCTGAGGTCACTCTTCATCCATGAACCCTTGCTAAGCTCCAAGTTTTTAAATTCGGAAAACAACCTGAAACACAGGTGACCTCCCAAGCCCTGAAAAGGCTAAACAAGAATCTGGCTACACAGACAGAAAACAAAAAGAAGCATACCCAGACTGTCTGGGTCAATCCAGAGGGGTTGGTTCTTAAACAGCCTTCAGGGAGGACATGAAGATAAGTACTAGAAGGCCAGAACACAGGAAGCCCTTCCTTTTCCACTCCACCTATCATGGCCCAAATAGCTGTGAAACTATGGCCAGGTTATCAGCCCTCTCTGGTCCTCAGACTTTTCTTCACTCTACCCAAATACAAAGACAATGAATACTTAATGCTACAGATAAAAATGTTTTCTTCTAGACCTCTGTGGGCCTAGTCTAGTCCTAGGTATTAAGAAAAAAAAGGAAGGCTCAGAACATATGCCTTTAATCCCAGCACTCAGGAGGCAGAGGCATGCGGATCTCTGAGTTCAAGGCCAGCCTGGTCTACAGAGCAAGTTCTGTCTTGTCATGGGGGGAAAAAAAGAAAGAAAGAAAAAAGAAATGAAAGGAAGGAACAAATGAATGTATCAATAAATTCGGAAATCCTACATCATGACAATAAGCATGACAGCCACAAACACAGAGATGAAGAAAGCTGTGGAAGAGCAGTATACAGGGACACATACCCACAGTACAGCTCTGGGTAACACCCACAACATCAAAATAAGAACCAAACACCTTTGATTATTCATATTCGCTGTCAACTTCATTAGACTTAGAATCACTATAAAAATATGGTCTCTTGGGTATGTCTAAGAAAGATTTAACTAAATGTGGGCAGCTGAGATCAAGAGACACAGAAAAGGGCGCCATCCCACAGGCTGGGGTCTGGGACTAAAAGGAAGAAGCAGACTGAGCCCCAGCAATCATCTCTCTCTGCTTGTGACTGTGGATGCCGTGTGACCGGCTGCCTCACGCTGCTGCCTTTCCTACCCTGACAGACTGTGCCCTCAAACAGTAAGTCAAGAGGAACCCTTCCTTCCTTAAGCTGTTTTGTTAGGTATTTAGTCACAGCAACAAGAAGAGTAAGTAATATACACTCTTAGTCAATCTTCTCATTCTACCCCAGAACCTGTTTTTGTAAGTAAAAAAAAAAAATTTGGAAAAATAATGGTTTCTGAAAATAAAATCTGCTCCCTTCCCATATTTTCTCATGAAGTTAAAAATACAACTGGGGGCGGGGAGAGTGTTAAAGTCAGAGGAGGGTTGGGGGGAAGTATGCTTTGTGAAAAAACAGCCTTGGCCCTCATCAGCAGACTCTCTGGGAATGTGACCCAAAGGAAGACTGGGGGACAGAAACTCTAGTTTTAAAAAAAAGGTCAAGGGCACACCCAAAGTAAGGATTAGTAACACAAACACATTGGTCTCCTCCAATGACTGGACTTGCATGTCTAGGAGATGGAAAAGCCCAAGCCCAGTGCCTGAAGAGGGCAAGAAGGAGTGGGAGCAACCAGCACACTGTCTGTGATGAAGACACTTCATGACAAGGGAGAGGTCATGGACTGCCCCAGGCAGGCAGAAATGCATCGTGTCATCAGGGAAGTGACACAATGGGAGGCAGTAGGGTAGCTGTCCACTTCAGGCAGGACCTTGGATGGTCCTGGCCTGGCCCACACACCTCTCTACAGTACAAGACCCCAACCAGGCCAATAATGGGGAAGTAGGGTATAGAGTTTGCAGATCATCTATCAATTCAACACATTTATTAAGCACCTACTGCTTTCTAACCCCTGAAACAAATAGGAAGTACAGCAAGCAGACAGACAAGTGCAGCATACACAGATTGATATTCAGATGCTCAGAGCCCCTTCACTTTTTCCTTTCCCTTCCCTGCTGTACTAGACCCTACTGCCAACTTTGCTGGTCGCCAATGTGTTCTGAGCCATCAGAGGCACTAGGTAAGCCATGTCCTTGCCCCCACAGGTATGTAAACTCCAAAAGCTGGGAACAGATCCACATGGTTGACTCTAACACCAGCCAGCACTGGAGGAGGCACCCACATCTGACAACTGTACAACAGATACTCAACTCCTAGCACCAGGAAAGCACTGAGATCACAGGAAAAGGCCATTCCCACCCCAGGACAACCCAATCCAGAGAAAGAACCCAAAACAGAGGTCCAGGGTAGGATGCACATAGGAGTGGAACATCTTGCCAAAGTCCCAAACATCTAAAAGATCAGTCATTTGAACAAAGTCCTAAGGATGGTAATAAACCTCTACAGGAAGTAAAACAGAAATGGAGACTCCAAACCAGAGGATTGGAGCATTTTAAAGAGAACTCTCTAATAGTGTTTCCTTATCCTTAAGTGAAAGATTTCTGCCAAATTACTAATGGATAGCTAGTAAGGCTTTTCTTTCTCTCATTCTCCCTTCCTGCTCCTTCCCTCCATCCTATTACTTTTATTTTTAAATTTCTTAACTATATTGAAATTGCCATATAAGTGTGCGTGTTTTTAGGGTATTCAACATTTTAATACAGTGACACAGTGTGTAATGATCAGATCAGGGAATTAG
>CABHPQ010131694.1:14734-40114 GCA_902168405.1 Peromyscus aztecus | reverse complement strand
TTCATTAACCACCCCCTCTTCATCTTACTTCTGCTAAGTCCTTCCCTGGTTACTGTTAATATTTTTAACTTGTGTCTTCGTTTTTATTTTATCTGTTGTACTTAGCCACTTGTTTCTAGTTCTTGCCTCTGTTTGACTTTCAAAACTAGTTAGGAGCTAGAGAGATAGCTCCATGGGTAAAGTGCATGCCTTGAAAGCATGAGGGCCTGAGTTCAATCTTCAGAACCTACCGGGTCATCTTAGCTCATGCTTGTGATTCTAGCAGTGGAGAGACAGAGACAAGTAGAAGCCTTGGGCTTGTTGGCCAACAACCTTAGCCTAAAGCTCCAGGCTAACAAGAGATCTAGCCTCATAAAAATGTTGAATGACACTTGAGGAATGATATCAAGGTTGACCTCTGTCCTACACTCACACACAAACACACACATACACACACACACACACACACACACACACATGCATACACACACATGCACTTGCACACAATTACACATGCTTAAATAATAAATAAATAAATAACTGAATTTGTTCATTTTTGTAGTCTCATTAAATGAGTAGTTGCTGTGGAATATTTCTTTACACTGGGTGAATATATGTTGCTGTTTAACAAACAAGCTGACTGGACAAAAGCTGAGCAGGATAAAGATAGGTGGGAAAGTCAAACTGAGAATGATGGGATGAGGAAAGGCAGAGTTTTGAGTCTCCAGTAGATACAGAGGGAGTAGGAAATGAATGTGCCATACTAATAAAGGTACTGCTACATGGCAGAGTATAGTGGTATTCTATTTGTACTGAAATGTGATTTTAGGGCCAGGCAGGAAAACTTAAGCCACAGCAGAGCATAAATAAGGAATATGGGTTAATTTAAGATGTAGGAGTTCTCAACTATTTCCCCTTCCCAGGGCGATTCATGCATCCCTCTTTGGGTCTTCCTTGTTAGCTAGCTCTCTGGAGCTGTGGGTTGTAGTCTGGTTATCCTTTGCTTTACATCTAGTATCCACTTGTGGGTGAGTACATACCATGTTTGTCCTTCTGAGTCTGGGTTACCTCACTCAGGATGATATATTCTAGTTCCATTCATTTTCCTGCAAATTTCATGATGTCATTGCTTTTTACTGATGAGTAGTACTCCATTGTGTATGTGTACCACATTTTCTTAATCCGTTCTTCGGTTGAGTGGCATCTAGGTTGTTTTCAGGCTCTGGCTATTATGAATAATGCTGCTATGAACACAGTTGAGCATGTGTCCTTGTGGTATGATTGAGCATTCCTTGGGTATATGCCCAAGAATGGTATAGCTAGATCTTGAGGAGGATTGATTATCACTTTTCTGAGAAACCACCATACTGATTTCCAAAGTGGCTGTATAAGTTTGCACTCTCACCAACAGTGGAGGAGTGCTCCCGTTGTTCCACATCCTCTCCAACATAAGCTGTCTTCAGTGTTTTTGATCTTAGCCATTCTGACAAGTATAAGATGGTATCTCAGAGCCATTTTGGTTTGCATTTCCCTGATGACTAAAGATGTTAAGCAATTCCTTAAATGTCTTTTGGTCATTTAAGATTCTTCTGTTAAGAATTCTTTGTTTAGCTCTGTAGCCCATTTTTTTTAAATTGGATTGTTCATTATTTTGATGTCTAGTTTCTTGAATTCTTTATAACTTTTGGAGATTAGTCCTCTGTCAAATGTACCTTTGGTGAAGATCTCATAAGGGAATGGGATGGTGGAGCTGGAACAGGCATGGAGTGGGAGAGCAATGAAAGAGATACCATGATCGTATTTGGAATTTTCCTGTGTCTACCTGGTTCCTGCAGCTGCTCAAACCCAAGTAAACACACAGAGATCTATATTACTTATAAACTGTATGGCTATGGCAAACTTCTTGCTATCTAGTTCTTATATCTTAAATTAACACATTTTTATAATCTATAAATTGCCACATGGCTTGTGGCTTACCAGTACTTTTACATGTTTCTTTCGTTTCTTTCTCTGTGTCTGGTTGGCAACTCCTGAGTCAGCCTTTCTGTTCCCAGAATTCTCCTCTCTGTTTATCCTGCCTATACTATACTTCCTGCCTGGCTATTGGCCAATCAGCATTTTATTTATCAACCAAATCAGAGCAACACATTCACAGCATACAGAGTGATATCCACAGCAAATGATAGAGGGAGACAATCTTGGGGATAGGGAGAAACCAGGTACTAGAGAAGTTCCCAGGAATCCACAGGGATGACCCTAGCTTAGACTACTAACAATAGTGGAAAGGGTGCCTGAACTGGTGTACCCCAGTAATCAGATCAGTGAATACCCTAACTGTCATTATAGAGCCTTTGTCTAGTAAATGATAGAAGCAGATGCAGAGATCCACAGTCAAACATCAGGCCGAGCTCCAGGAGTCCAGATGAAGAGAGAGAAGAGGGATTCTATAAGCAAAGGCATCAGGATCTTGATGTGGAAATCTACAGAGAAAACCAAACTGAACTAGTGGAAACCCATGAAATCTAGATCAACAGCTATGGAGCTAGCATGGGACTAGACTAGGTCCTCTGCATAGTGATACAATTATATAGCTTGATCTGTTTAAGGGTTTCCCTGGTAGTAGGATCAGAATCCATCCCTGGTGCATGAGCAGGCTTTCTGAAACCCACTACTTATGATGGGACACCTTGCACAGCCTTGAGGCAAGGGGAGTGGCTTGGACCTGCCTCTACTAAACATACCTCACCATGGGAGGCCTTACCTTCTTGTAGGAGTGAATGGGGGTTGGTTTTGGAGGGGGAGGCTGGAGGGGTGGGAGGAGGGAAGAGGGGGATCTTTGATTAGTATGTAAAATAAATAAAAAATTTTCTTAATTAAAAAAACAAAAAAACCCAAAATGTGTGAGTTAGTAATAAGCCTGAGCTATTGGTCAATCATTTACATTAATATTAAGTCTCTGTGCATTTATTTGGATCTGGTGGTCAGGACAGGAAAATTCCAACCTACAAGTAGTCAATATTTTTATTTTTTTAGGACGTTATAGGTTCTCTTGTGCAATTTTTATATGTATTTATTTTTGGTTGATTCTTTCACTCTCTGGTCCATCTTCATCTTACTATTTCTCATCACTTAAGTATTTCTTTTTGTAACTTCCAAGACTATTCTATTTTCTTCTCTATACACAATGTCAGTGTTGATAAATTTTCTGTCTACCAAAACCTGTGTTCAGATTTGCTTCTAACCCCCTAAAACCTGTTCTGAGGTAATTGCTTTTTTAAAAACACATCTGTTAGAAGTTAGTTCAATGACAGCTCACTGGTGGGAAAGTCAACTTTTTCTTATCTGAAATGTATTATTTTTTTCTTTCAATCTCTTTATTGGAAGGGAATTATTATAGGCACACAGTACTGGATTGAAAGTTTTCGGTCAGTCTCACTAGTGCATTGACACTGTAATTTCTTCATCTTCTGCTGCTATTGTTTCTATAAGAAGTCTGTTGTTGGGGCAGATGTGATTTACTTCTTATCTTCATGTTCCTCACTTCTTTTCAGGTTTCTTCTGACTGGCTATGATTTCCTTTAATTCCTAGACACCTAGAACTATTACAAAAGTGTTTTGTTTTTCTTTTGTCTACTCAGTCAAACCCAGGGATTCTTTTCAGTGTCTGCATTCATCACTTAAAGTAGACCCTCTGTCCATCACCTGTCAAGCAACTGTCTGCCTACAATCAAAAGCTTGAGAAAATTACTTTAATAATGCTATGCCTTAGCCAGAAGGATGACTTAGTACATAAAGTCACCTGCCACCGAAATTGATATCCTATGTTCCTTTTCTGTTTTTTCCAAACATTTATTTTTATTTGTTTGGTGTGTGTGTGTGTGTGTGTGTGTGTGTGTGTGTGTGTATGAACACATGCGTGCATGTGCTCATCAAGGTTGCAAGAGAGAGTCAGATTCCCTGGAAGTAGAATCAACAGTCATAATAGCCACTGACATAGGAGTTGGAAACCAAACTCCAGTCCTTTGCAAGTGCAGGAAGTGCTCAACCGCTGAGTCATCTCTCCAGTCTCAGTTCCACCTCTTGAATCCACATGATGGAAGGCGAGAACCCACTCAATGGAAGTTGTACTCTGACCATTACCTGTGTGCTGTGGCATATGTGTTTCCCCCATCCATAAAATAGATACATAAATAAATAATCATAAAAATGTTTTAAAATAATGCTCTTCTTTTGATTCTTTATTTTTGAAAGCAAAGACAATAATTAAACTACCAAAGCACAACAACATTTTCCTGACATAGATAAGCAAATGAACATAAGAGAAATAAGAGTCCAAGACAAATTGCAAAAATTCCGTTCACGCAGGGTCGACGGCAGTGACGATGTGTTGCAGCAGTAACTACAGATGACTCACTCAATGACTTCTTCTACTATCATGCTATGGAACTTTAAACACACTTTGAATTACTGAAAAACTATGATTTACTACCCATACACTACTAAATCTTTTGCTTGCATAATAAAATGTTGTGTCTTCCCTGTGTGGAGTTAAGCTTATTGACAACAGTCTTTCCACATTTCATTTGTATTCTTATTGCACACCAAATTCCAATTCCAAATTCAGGAATCTTTTCAATAGTTTTATTTTGCTGTCTTACTCCACCAATAAGCTCTCTGTACAATTTTACCAATCCATCCTGTTCTTAGAGCATTTTCCCTTCTCTTACCTGACCCCTGTCCTTCAACAACAGGTATAATGCTTATCTTGCTTCTTAAGACTTTTATGAAGTAGTTAAAACTAAACACTGTATTTATAAAGCGAGAATTGTTAACTATAAAGAAAGCTTGTGGGAAATTTGTGCTCACCAAAAGATAAATACTATAAAATTAAAGACATTTCATGTGTTTCTCAGAAAGAAGTTTTTTGATATATTTATTTTGATTGGTCAGCAAATCCTCTTGAACAGTATTTTTTTTTTGTTTTTGTTTTGTTTTGTTTTTATTTTTAACAATCTGGAATCCAGAGAATCTCATTGATGAAGGAGGGTGTGTAAAGGTAGTTGATTATTTTCATAATTGATGAGCCACCCCTTACTCAAAATACACAGAATTTAATACATGGTTTGATCACAGTTTATTTATATATGTGAAGCATGGTTGATCCTCCTTATTACTTAAACTTATAATTATGGTGTTTTTCAGCAATAATTAACAGAGACTTTGTTTAACTACCCCATTTTCTATGGTACATTTAAGTAAATTGTATCTCTGACACTTATTCAATCTTTTTTATATATATTCTCTATACTTCCATAAACTTAATGACAAAAAGCAATTTTCTGTGAATTAAACAAGATTTTTCTCTGTATGTATTCTGTCAAAATTTATATGGTTATCCCAGTGGAAATTAACACTAATTGTATGTTCTTTTCAATTGTTCAAACTGAATGGTATAGAACAAGAAGGGACATTTATGCCCTCTGGCAATCTAGTTGGGAACATTTTCAATTCCTCTAGTCTTACTTTATCAAATTTGGTTTAATAATTTCATAACATCACAGTATTCATCAATCTAGAATAAGAAATAAATTGTTGTAAGGCAAAATGAAAGATATTTATGATCTGTATTCTTATACTTTCTCTTCTTCTGTAAAATAACAATACACAAAGAATTTTTTAAAACTCCAAGTGATAAATGAGGTGGTTTTTTTTTTAAGTTTTATTTTGTGGGGCTGGAGAGATGGATTGGTGCTTGCAAATACTTGTTATTCTTTCAGAGGACCCAGATTTACTTCTCGACACCCACACGGTAGCTCACAGGGATCTGTAACTACGTTTTCAGAGAATCAGATGCCTCCTTCTGATCTCTCCAGGCACCAGACACACACATGGCAACATAGTTCCACTCAGACAAAACACACATACACATAAAAATATAATAAATAGATCTGAAAAACAGGAAACTAGACTATTATTTCCTCCTGTGTCTGTGTGCGTGCTTGCCTGCCTGTCTGCCTGTCTGTCTATCTGTGAGTATGTGTACATGAGTGCAAATATCTGTGGAGACCCAAGTCATCAAATATCCCTCAAGGTGCAGTTCCAGACTAGTGTGAGCCATCTGACATGGATGCTGGGACTTGAAGTCTGGTTTTATGCAAGAATAGTGCACACTACCACTGAGCCATCTCTTCAATGTCACAAATGTTTTTAACTTCACATCATAGATCTACAGGGCGATGTGTACAATTATGAGAATAAGACACATTTTCTTCTGATCAAATTTTCAATGCACTTTACTCAGAAATTATTGTATTTACTATTCAAATCCTAGAGATCCTATACTACTCAGTTTTCTTTTATTGAAATTCTATGCTAAGCCTCTGAAGATCACTATGTGCGGTGTTGATATGATAGAGTAAAGTCAGGCACAGACAAAAAATGATAAATTATTTACATTAGTTCTTCTTTAATTAACTCCAAGATTGGAAATAATAATGAAACATTATTGTCCTGTCCAAACAACTGTGAACCACTTGACCTAAACACCAAGAAGAATCTCCTAATAAAAAGAAGGCTTCCTCTTCTAGGCATTTGTGCTTGGATATCTGGTATATGAATCCTTTCATCTTATAGTCATGTCTGCAGACTAATTAATTTTGTAGTGTCGTTTAAAAGAGGCCTTTGGCCATATAATGACAAGGACAAATTTGCCTTCCACTGTGTTTCTCAGACACCATGATATTGATGACTGCATTAGCAAATGCAGCTTGGCAACAGAATATCTGGAATCAATGCCAGGGGTGACTCATCATGGCTGACAGCCTTTCCAGAGGCAATCCTTCTGCAAGGAGCAGAGGCTCCAGCTTCCTTCTGAATACTGATACACAGACTGCTGGAGAGGAGAGGAGGGCTGAGACATAAGGAAAGATAACACTAATTCACTCTACAGTCCCAAGAGAGCAACATCATTAGAGTAAGAACAAAACTTCTGGAAACTTTACCATATTAGGAAATTTTTCCCTTCACTTTTCAAGTTTGATGTGTGACCAAAAATGTTTTCCCTGAAGACCTCTAGATTTCTTTGCCAAGCAAACTAACACATTTTAATTTTTAATTGGTTCACTCTTTGACATAGGCATAACACATTTTGGTCACATTCATCTCTCCACCATTTCTTATCCCCTTACCAACTCAGTGACCCACACTCTTTAACCCACTAATTCTCCATCCCTCTTTCATGTCTTCTTGTATTGCTTTGTGATGTGTCAGACTTGACCAAGGCCTCTTGTGTGAGCATAGGTATAAAACTATCCATTGTAGCATGAGTAGTTCATCAGTGACTACGTTCCTATAAACAACTTCCCTTTCTCCAGATGCTCCCAACTGCCTGCCATTAGCTTCCTTGAGCAGGACAAGGGCTAATTATGCCTGTACCCTATCTATGAGTGAATGTTTGCTGACTCAGTCTTCTATGGGCCCTGTGTAGGCCATCACAGCCATTGTAAATTTATGAATGTCATGGATATTCTGTGCCCATAGGACAGCATTTCATGACCTTTCCTCCTATTTGTTTATCTTTTACATTCTTTCCTTAGCCCATTCTGAGATTTTCCCTAAACCATGGTGGAGGGCAGGGGATAATATAGGTGCCCCATTTAAGGTGGAGGACTCAAAGAAGGTGATTTTAGCTTAGGGTTTCCCTTTGATTTGGGTATGTGCTAAGATAGCACATCATGGCAGAGGATGTCATGTCACGTCATCTTACAAAAACTGGGAAAGCGAAAGAGAGATAGAAAGGGATAGAGGTCTAATATTCCTCTGAAGAGCATGTTACTTCCTCTTAGTTTTCCTTACATTCCCTAATGGTCCAGGAGCTCCCAGTGACACCACAGACTGGTAACATATTTTTTAGAATATGGCCCTTTGGTGAATGATTAAAGTCCAGAACATAAAATTGATATTATTATATTTGATTGATTCTGTTTGAATTTCCATATTCTGAAATCTTGGAAATATGCTTGTGTTTTTCAGCCAATATAATGCAATAGTAAATTGGCTCTCCCTTATTTTTATTTTTCCTTATTCTTAGGGGAATACCATATAATGGAGTTTCACAACCAATGTCAACTTTGAATTTATTATATTTCCTACTGAGAAGGCAAATTTAGCAGTGATAATCTGTGTTGCTCTTATCACTACAGTATCATAGATGGCCTGAGTTAGGGGATACTAGGTAGCATCTATTACTTATTTTATTAATTGAAATGCTTTAATTTTTTAGAAACTCCCATAAGTACTGTATTTACATCATTTCCATCCACGTTCTCACTCCAACTCCTCCTATGCCCTCTTACTCCCTCTCAAAGTATGACTTCTTTTTCTGTAATTATTATTACTATGCACATATACAACCCATTGAGCTCATTTAGTATTTTCTGTATATTCATGGATTTAGTGATGATCAGTTAGAACTGAATAACGTATCAGGAGGCCCATCCCTGAGAAGACTGATTCTTCTTTTTCAGCAGCTACTGATTGCCTGTGGTTCATCATCTAGGAGTGAGCCTTGTGAAATTTTGCATATCCATGTTGGCATTTTGATTAGAGTTGTCATTATGCAGGTCTTATTTAGGCAAACTCTATCATTACGATATTGGTACTGCAGCCATCATGTCTCAAAGATACTGTTGATCAGCCAACTTCCTGATCTAGCTTATGCCATCTTTTGGCTCATTCTTCTTTGATGTTCCCTGAGAATCACTGGGGAGGTTGCACTGTAGATGTATTAGTTGGGGTTGAGCATACCACATTCACTTTCTCTCTATATTTTGACTATTTGTCATTCTCTGTAATAGTCTCCTTCTGTGGCAAAGAATCTTCTTTGATGAGGAGTAAGAGTTACATTTGTTTATGGGTATAAAGATAAATATTTAAAATACAGTTAGAAATCATATTGGTTTAGGAAAATGGCAGTAGTAGACTCTCCTCTAGGGTCTATGATCTTTCCAGTCACAGGTAGTTGGCCAGGTTTACAGTACCAGGCATGAATTCCCTAATATTAAGTGGGCTTTAATTCTAATTGGACAGCTATTGCCCAAAAATAATAGTGCCACTAGTGCATTGTTGGAAATATATTATCATGCTCTTAATTGTTGTGGTTCATATGCTTTATGGGTGGGTGTCTTGTTTAGGGTTTCTATTGCTATGAAGAGACACCATGATCATGGCAACTCTTATAAAGGCAAACATTTAATTGAGGTAGTGGCTTACAGTTTCTGAGATTTAGTTCATTATCATCATGGTGGGGAGCATGGTGGCTTGCAGGCAGACATGGTGCTGGAGAAGGAGCTGCTACGTGTTGATATGCAGGCAACAGGAAATAGACTGTAGCACTGGGAGTAGCTTGAGCATGGAGAACTCAAAGCCCACCCCCACAGTGACACATTCCCTCCAACAAGGCCACACCTCTTAATAGTGTCACTCCCTTTGATCTTATGGGAGCCAGTTACATTCAAACTACACAGTGGATATGATTACTTATTGCTTTTCTTCTTTGGTAACTTGCAAAGCACCTTCCACTACTATGATAATTAGATGTCCTTCAACTGATGAAATATATAATGACAATGTGGTGATATATGTGGTGTATGTGTGTGTGTGTGTGTGTGTGTGTGTGTGTGTGTGTGTGTGTGAATACACAATAGAGTGGCATTCAGTCCTAAAGAAAAACAAAATAATTAAAATTTAAGGTAAATGGATGTACCTGGGAAAATAATATGCCAAGTGAGGTAACCCAGACCCAGAAAGACAAACTTTCCATGTTCTCTTTTATTTGTAGATCCTAGCACAGATTCTTTAGATCTGAGTACATAATCTGAAGTAACTATGCAAGCCAAGAAAAGAGAAAAGTATTATAGAAGGAGAGGGAGGAAGGAGAAATAAATAACTCTAAGAATAGAAACATGTTATTTTATAAGCTTACTTAAATATTTCGTATATATGTATATATGTACACACACGCACATATGAGAAACCTCCCTTCAAGTTATTGATCAGGGGAGTCTAAGAGACTCACTAGACAATTTAGGATGTTGCCATTGTCCTTGGTTGACTTCAAGAACTTGAAGTTAAGACCCTATTGCTAAAGTCACCACACACTTCAGACACAAATCTTGGAAGAATCTAATTGGAACTGACCAGGTAACTTTTAATAAATGATTCTCTGAAACAATCTACTACTAGTAACCTAGTCCTAAATGAAATCATGGTATTTGCAAGACTTTAGCTTTAAATACAGTATTATTTGGTAACACATTGGACTATTTTAATCTCTGGTGTCCAGGAGTCCATGGTTATGATTCACAGCCACACAAACTGTCAAAAACTGGATATAGCAACATCTTTTTTTGTGTGTGTATGTGCAAGTATATATAGCAAGCATGTTCATTTCTCTGCCCATAACTTCCTGGCATTAATTTCAATGTGCACCTGTTTATTTACTTGAATAACTGCATCTTTGTATAATTCTTTTTGTTTTACTGAATCTGGGTAGACATTTGACTTCTGCACAGAACAAGGAAATTCTGCTTAGGAGCTGATGATCCTAGAAATAGCCCTTGGTGAATGATAGAAGGGATGTGAACAGACAAGTCCTTCTATTCCTTTGCTCTTGAATACAGTGTGTGGTCTCCAGACTTTCTCATCAGTCTTGGACTCTGGCAGCCGAGAGTGGGAACTGGCTTGACTATAGACCTTGTGGGACCTTCCTTCTTTTACCTCTTTTATTTTCAGACATCTCTGCCTTGTTTGTTGGTATCATCTCCAAATGAACTCTTTGCACTTTACTCCTGCTAATATATGCCGATGTTATGTATGCGCATACATTTTTTTCTGAGAAAATGCTTAATTTCATCAAATGATTTTGTTTAGGAACAACTGTCATCTGGATTTTTTTTTTCCTGTTCAGTGTTTGACGACATAGATTTGATTCTGCAAGGAGCACTGGGAGAAGGGCTGTCATAGCAGACTGACTACCTGTTTCTTGCATGTTTCCATGGGAACCTAGAATCACAGCTGACCTTTGGCTGAGCCCTGGGAATCTGGACCTCAGCAGACTTTTTAATGTTAATGGCTGATGATTCTGTTGAGCACACCTGCAATAATAGATCACTGGGCATGGATGGACACGCCAGAACTCTTTTGTACGAAGATCAAGATTGATGATATGCACCTGGTTTCATGGCTAGGGTTCCTCCTGAGCCTTAGCTGCCATGGCTGTCAGTGTAACACGGTTTTGCTTAAAAGCCTAGTGCTTTTTCAATTTTCCTTCTTTACATGTCACTGAAGTTCAAAACTGGTGGGGGCAGGGAAAGCACATTCTTCATAATGGGCCCAAAATGAGATGAAGACCGAACTAGGGAACCTGCATCCCACTTCTCTCTAAGTCTGGTATAGTGCCTCTTGCCCTTCTGTTCTTGCTCTATATGGTGTTTTTCCAATTTACCTCAGTTACAACCATAACCTTCAATTACCTCCTGTGAGTCCCTCAAGAGAATGACCTGATACTTTGGAGATCTCTAAACAAAACACCGAGTGAATTTTGACAACATGCAGAGGGCAGAGCTTCTATATCTCAGACACTTTCCCGAGCTTGTCATGTCATGGTGACATTTTTATAGTTGGAATTGAGGGGAGCCATCTGAAAGGGTAGTCATTAACCCCAGGCTGTTGTAGTCTTGCCTAAAGAGAGCTTCTAGGAGGCTACCTACTGTACGCATACCAGTCCTTCCACCCTCATAAACCCTACATAGGATTACACAGGAAAATGGAAAAGAAACAGCCCATTTTTTGGTGCCCAGTTTTTAAAAATGTTCCTGAGCTTTTTGCTTATCATCATCTAGAAGACTGTCACTAAAAGACAATTGAACATCCATAGCAGGATTCCCAAGGCTATGAGACTGGAGTCAGGAAGTATAGACATCTCTGTTCTTGTGCAGAAAGAGGGGTGTCAACAAGTTTGAATGATAATTTATAAAAAATAATACACACTAATTAGAGAATGCACCAATTCAGTGCCTGTCTTATGGCAGAACTCATATTCAGGGAGGCTACGTGCCTAGGAACTTCAAAATCATGACATTTAAAAGAGGTTTCTTTATTTTTCCAGAGACTTTAAAGTAATTCCCTACATGTCATATAAATTAGATAAGTTAGACAACATGTTCTAATTTATAAGAGCAAGCCTGCCACACTAGATTTCTGAATGGAATCACTTTAAAAGATGCCGTCTTTCTCTGGGGCTTATGCAAGATGTGAAGTATGGGTTCATGATTTTAAACCCCATCTCACCTTTAATTTAGTGTTTGTCATGAGAACTACAAAAAATAATTTTATTTAGGAAAAAAAGTAATTCCTGAAGGTAAACGGTATAATCGGTAACTGTTCCATTTCCACCAGCAAAAAAGAATTTCCTGGGTTCTTAAGGTATTCTTTCTGGGAAGAATCAAATTGTTAGATTCCATATGCCACACTGGCAATGGTAAACACAAAAACGATAACAAAATTGACTGCCTTAGAAAAAAAGCAGATTCATGCAAGGTATGCTATCAATTGAAAATGTGTTCTTACTGGACTACTTCCATCTGGGCAGGGCTGTCTCTAGTTTATATTTGTGCAAGGTTGTATGTGGGTCTGTGTACCAGTGGTTGAACTAATATGAAAACACAAATTTTCCTTATGAATCACAAATTTTTCGTGATATGTAGCTATCAGTCATTTCAGGTGCATTTAATATGCATGTAAGTAAGGGCATCTGTGCAGCTGGCAGAGAAGTAATTTATTGGCCATTGGAACCCTGTGCTTAAAATGTTAGTAAAATGCCACTATTTGGACTTGTAGTTGACGTAGGGACATGGGAACAGATAGAACACTTCAAAATTCATAAGTATTGTGGAGATTATTACTAATCATAAATTAAATTTATGTTTAATATCAACATAATATCCTATAAATTATTATTGCTATCATTATTATTATTAGAAGTCCCTCTTCAGAAAAATTGTGTTTCAAAATTCAAAATACTCTGCATTCTAAGTACCTCCATGCCTCCTACCTCAAACCAAATAGCCAGTGGTGAATCCCCTATAGAAAAGGGACAGTAAGCATTCCACTCTGTATGTTTAATGTCGAGAGTACATTACTGGGTTATAGTGTCTAGTCAGTAGAAGGTGCCTGAAAAAAATCACAAAGATTTTCCACATATCTACTAGTTTGATTTCAATAGTTATTTATTTTAAACTCTTTCTGTTCAAAGTGATAAATGTCTTAATATTATGAAAATAACTTCTTAAAAAATCTCATGAGATCTTCAGATCCATGTATAACCATTAATATGTAGCACATGCATTTTTATTCTGTTGGATTTGTAAAGTAGAGATTCATCCCAAACCTCCCAACTACATTAGATAATTTCTGTACCCCCCAACTCATTACAGAGCAGCAATTAAGAAACTGAAACAAGCCTGGCGGTGGTAGTGCATACCTTTTTCCCAGCACTCGGGAGGCATAGGCAGGTGGATCTTTGTGAGTTTGAGGCCATCCTGGGCTACAGAGTGAGTTCCAAGAAAGGCTCCAAAGCTACACAGAGAAACCCTGTATCAAAAGAAAGAAAGAAAGAAAGAAAGAAAGAAAGAAAGAAAGAAAGAAAGAAAGAAAGAAAGAAAGAAAGAGAGAAAAAAATAAGCTGAACCATTTAAAAACTTATTTCTATTACGCTACATCCCAAAATAACTTCTTTTCTATTTTCTGTTTTTAATGAATTAACTACTGGCTTGCTATTCCATTTAACAATATAGTTTCCTAGTTTATCCACAACATTGTCTATTAAGGTATTTCCCATTTTTACAAAAGGCTAAATGATGAAGAATAAATATATTTTGTCCTATGAATTTAAGTCAAATGTTAAAGCTAGAGTAATTATCCTATATTACAAATATTCTCAGATGGACTGTTGATAGAAAACATAGATCTAAGCTCAAAGAGAATAAGAAGCAACTGATTTTAAACTAAATAGGAGTGACTCCTGACCCAGGAGCACACATTTGGACTACCCTGAATAATATATTTCATCATAGAAGTGATTACCTGAAGTTTTATTGGTCACAGAGAAAAAGAAAGTTGTAAGGAAATGCACTACCCAGGCACACAGGTGAGTCACAGCCAAGCAAACAAACCTCTGCTCTAGATCTCAGATGCCAGTTAATGAAACTCAGCATTTGGACCAATAGAGTCTAGAGGTCTGGTAAAAAAAAAACATGGCGAAGTTCTACCCATCAATCACAGGATGCTAACTCACAGGCAGAGGGACAAGGGACAGCCGGCAGCCCAAGACATTCAGCATTAGATCTGCAATGTTGGAAGTAACCACAATCATGAATTTCTAAACAGCCTGGTAGAATCTTCCACACAGTTATAATTGGTTTGCAGTTTTGTTTTTACTGTGGGCAATTCAGTTTATAAGTGCCTTGCAGCATGTCTACCCTCTCTCTTCATCTTAGGAAATGAAGTGAGGAATGTGAGTTTGAGAGAAGAATATAGGCAAGTTCCACATGCTCTCACCCTTCTTTTCTTTGGAGACATCAGTATGGTAAGAGTCTTGCTTCTGATCTTGCAAATCATGGGGGAAGATTATTTCAAAAGTGAGCAGCATCCCATTGCTACCTACTTGCTGCTGAGTTGGCCTCACAAGGGGTGAAGAATTAGCATGCTCATGTAATTCTCACCTTCCAGTAATACTTACCCACAATATGTTGACATTTTGGTATCAATCTTTGTCTCCTATTTCATTTTTTAAAATTTGTTTTAAGCTCTGGGAGAAAGGGGGGAATTATCATTAAATCCCTTAAATCTCTTATTTGTTTGCCATGAGCCTTGAAAGCTATAATCAACTGGAATCTCATCTCACCACATGAAAATTGCAGAAAGCAAAGTTTCTCATATGAAGTGAATAGCTGTAGTCAGTGAATTCTATTCCATCTTAGTATATGAGAGTTTGGGGGTTTTGACTTTGGAGGGTCACTGCCCCCTCTAGTATCTCTATCCAAATGAGAGTGATGGCAGAGACTTCACAGCTTCAAATACAGGACAGTCCACTTCATGCAAAAGCAATATAATGAGCCCTTACCAAACACGGTCTTTCAAGACATTAAAGAAATGTTAACCTTTCAACTCAGAAATGTGGGATGATGTTAATTTCGTTGTACAAGCTGCTACAGTTTGACCTTCAACTATCCAGATGACTTTGCAGACAGGGTTGAAGCTGAGATTAGTTTTATAACTAAGCAGAAAAAATGTTTGTTCTTTTGTAGCATTGCTGGACTCAAGCCCTCATTAGTCCCAGCATGGGTTGGACTAGCACAATCTGGGGAGGGGAAATGGAACGAGTATAGGCAGGCCCAAAGGCGGGTCCCCAGGGCCTTTGGAAAACGCACCCAAGGCTGTCATTGGACAGCTCTTTTATTCGGAGGTGGCAAGGGACGTTTATACCCTAGGAAGAATGGCCAGTTGGATTCATATGGAAGTATGTCATTGGCTGAGGCAAGAACATGAAGGGCACTTCATTTGCATACTCAGAGGCAACAGGAGCCAAGGGAAGGAATCTTTTAAGGTCATTGATGTCCAGCCCGGAATGTTTTTGCTGATCAGAGAAGCAGCAACCAGTCCCTGTAGCCTCGGAGAAGCATGAGCTTGCTGCTTGCACTGGAGTACATACACGCTCTGGGAAGCCTACCTGCGGTGGATTGCTGGCACCTGGGCAAAGCAGGGGAGCCGCCAAACGCCTGCCACTCTCCGGAGGAGAACATCTGGGCTTCTGGGCATGCGTCAGCCCCTTCTTAGCTTCAGGTCAGCCCCACATAGCATGTTTCTTTTAGGTGGAGAAGAAGAATTTTAAAGTTGGAATCTACATTCTGCTTCAAAGGACACAGCCAGGATAATTGAAAAGCCATATGTAGCACAAATCTTAAAAGGTCTTGTTAATAAAAACAAACCTAGAACTAGGTATTGGGGTGAACACTGAAAGATCAGAGAAACAGAACAAGCCAGCCAACCTCACCTTGCCAGTTCCTCAGCTGATCCTGTTTCCTCAGACTGGAAGCCTCTGAGTCCTCATCTGAATGGATCTCAGCTGAACTGCTGCTCAAAGCCTAAAAGCACGAAGGGACTCTAGTTACTGCTCCCCAATATACCTTTCTGCTTCCTGCCATCACTTCCGGGGATTAAAGGTGTGTGTCACCATGCCTGGCTGTTTCCAGTGTGGCTTTGAACCCACAGAGATCCAGACAGATCTCTGCCTCCGGAATGTTAGGATTAAAGGTGTGTGTATGCCACCATTTTCTGGCCTCTGTGT
Organism: Peromyscus aztecus; assembly: GCA_902168405.1. Taxonomy (NCBI): domain Eukaryota; kingdom Metazoa; phylum Chordata; class Mammalia; order Rodentia; family Cricetidae; genus Peromyscus; species Peromyscus aztecus. Next base: position 23,730 of record CABHPQ010131694.1, on the reverse strand, counting down.
CTGTCTAGTGGCTGTTCTATTCTCTGATCCCCAGATAAGTTTATATTATGGTGCACAATATATTGGGAGACACAATATCACCACAGCCATATGTAGAATTATTTTCAGATTAAAATTCTGATGAAAAGATTAATCTCTAGGATACATAAGTTTTATTATTCACAACAAAATACCCAACCACCTAATGAGAAACTGAAAAGCCCTGATATTTCTCTAGAAATTATACATAAAGTGTTAATATAGACATAAAAAGATGTTAAGTATCATCAACAATGGAATCAAAGCCATAATAAGAAATTGATTCATACCCACAGAAGTAGATGGTGGCTATTAGAAACAAACAAAACCTAAAGCAAAGCAAATAATAAGAGTAGAGGAAGATGAGGAGACAACTGAAAGACATATGTACTATGGCTTCCAAACTCAATGGTTATTACCTATGAATTGTTAACACGGCTTGTTAGAAAACCAAGAAAATTGAGGGTCAGGTCTTGAGAAGACAGCCACACTACCACATTCATGGCACCATTATTAATAATAGTCTTGAGGCAGAAGCAACCTAAATGTCCACCGGAGATGACCATATAAAGGAAGCATGATATATTAATGCAGTGGGAAACTATTCAAATATAAAACCAGAAAAGCACGGATAAAGCTTCAGGACATAATTTAAGTGAAATACCTAACTGTGAGTTTGACAGGAGAGAGACAGGAGAAAGGCTCAGGTGTTCTTTTCTTCTCTTTTTGGAGAAGTCTGGTGATAAGAAGCTCCCTTCTGCCTCGCAAACCTGGTTGGAATAATTTTCCTTATGTTGGGTATCTGATGTGTTCAAAGTCTCGACAACAGGAGGCAGGAGCAGTAGACGCTCATGACTGGGGAGAGAGGAAAAAAGACAGTTTGCTACTAAATCTATGTAAGTGTGTACTTACAAACACAATTCAGGAAAAAAACTTTTTAAAACTCTCTGCATATGTTTAATACTACTCAATTGTACCCGTAAAATGGCCATGGATGTAAATTATCATATTTTTAAGCATAATAAAAATGTGCTATATAATCCTTGAATATCATGAAGTGCTGATAATAGAGGTTCTGGATATACTGTGTTGGCATGAAACCAAGCTCAACTGTTTGTTGTATTCAGCTGCTCTCTCCATTATTTGAGCTGCATGCCCCATGTTTCTCCTAGGTAATTGTCTCATGTACACTATTGGGAGCTACCTCACACACTTGATTTTGTAATCAAATTGGAATTTATCCAGCTCCCCAAAAATGTATCTTCAGATATCATCCACAGAAGGATATTGGATTTTTTTTCAATGCATACATTTAAAAAAATTAAAGATGTTTATCTCTAAAATTGTTGTTTTCCTTGGTTGAGGTTGAAGAACAATCACTAAATTCACAACAAACATGGAGATGAACCCAAGAAAGATGCTTGCTTAAGCTAATCTACAGCAGTAGAAGAATCCAGCCTTTTTAAGAAGACAGGATGACATAGGACTCAGCAGCATGTCTCATATTAAGAAACCCTACTGTTCAAGTTGTTATAAAACAGAAGCACTGAGTAAATGAAAATAATAAAGAATGATAAGTCATTTTCAAGTAAGAAAATAAAAGTCCACAGCTGACATCCAGCTTCCTTGGAATTCTGGAGTATCTTGCTTCAAAGAAAACACTGGGTATATTAGGTCTAAACTGCCTGGTATCAGTAAGAAACATAGTTGGGCTCAGAACTCCCTGCACATGGACCTTATTCATCACTCTCCATTTCTGCCAGGGTTAGCTCTGTGCCAGAAATGCCAGACAAAGACATCGTCTACTCCAAAACTGACCTGATAACTCCAAATATGAGTTATTTTTATGTGAATGAGGGAAAATTCCAAAATGTGTATAGAATCACAAAGTATGAAGTCAAAGCAGTTTGTATTAAGCAGAGAACAGAACTGGACTGTTACACTAATTGATCTCAAAATATACTACAAAATTATGGCAACCAAAACAGCATGACACTGATAAAGCAGACTCACAGACCAAAAAAGAGATCCCAGGAAAGAAGTGAATGCATTCATGGTGAACTGAATGTTTATAAGAGGGTCAGGAAGTCAACAGAGAAAGGAGTGTCTCTTCAAGAAGTGGTGGGAAGACTATATATCTACAAGCAGAAGAATGAGATAGAACCTTTCTCTCCACATCTTACACAAAGTTAACTAAAACCCGATTAAATAGGAAAACTATAAAACATGTAGGGGAAAATCTGAGAAAAAGATGTATGCTGTTGGTCAATGTTTTAATGCATACCATCCCACAATACCAGCAACAAAAGCAAAAAATAGAAACACGGAATAGTGTCAAACCATACATCTTTTGGACATCAACAAGAATAACTGAATTTTCCCCAGATACATAAAACAAAAAAAGAATCTCAAACTATGCATTGTTTTTATGATTTCTCCTAGTGAGTTGCTTTCTCCTGGTGGCATGCTATCTACCATAGACTTGTTACATAGACTATGGTGAACTTCTACCTTCATAGGGATACACTTAGCTCTACACTTATCAAGTTGTATATATTAATTTATACAAGTTTTGTGTGACAATCATACATCATTTTTAAAAACTGACTTTTAAAACATCTAGAAACATTTATGAACATATGAAAAAAGAAATCTCGGAAGTATTCAGAAAGAAAATACTACTTACACGTGTAATAAAAACCTGATTAGCACCAGAATTTTCATCAGATATCTTACAGGCAAGAATATGATAGAATGACACATTCATAGAGTTGAAATAAAATGATTTGTATCTAGATTTTATATGGGATTTAGACTATCATTTAAATGTGGTGGTTCAGGACAAATAAGAAGATCATGGGTTTTATAGGTATGAAAATGCTCTGTTTAATGATATAATTCAGAATACATGCCACTAAACATTTATAAACCACAGCATTTACAACAGTAAGAATGAGCCCCAACATAGACCATGTGCTTTAGATAACATACAGGTCCATCCAGTATAACAAACATCATGTTCAGAGGTGGGGTTTCTACAGAGGATTATTTCTAAACACCAGGGAGAGGGTAATGGGAAAGCTGTACATTTTCTGTTCAGTTTTGCTCTGACTTTAATGCTGTTATAAAAAGTCTATTGAAATATGTAAAAAGGAAAGAAAGGTACTTTTGTATTCAAGAGGGATAATAGTTATTGTTTCTTAACTCCAACAAATTTGAGTTTAGTGGATGCTGACAAGTAGTTAAAAGTAGCTTTCCTTTTAGTAAATGTTCTCCATTCTACAGGGGAGCAGCTCCTGTGTGCTGTGTTCACAACACTTCTTACTGAGGCTGGGTAGTTGATATAGTTGCTAAATAACAAACAATTAATTTAATATATGCTACCAATCATTCATCAAATCCTTATGATATGTTCCTGTCATACTGACTGCTGCACCAGACTCAGGTACCTGGGGGTTCTTGGCAGTTGTGTAGGTGAGGATTGGACTCAAACAGCAGTTCACAGTTGTTCACTCCTACAGACCACCTCTCCCACTATAACACTTACTATTATTTTAAAAATAAAATTACTTTATTGTAATGAACTCACAAATATAAACACCACAGAACTAGGTTAAGGAAGCCACTCAAACAATTGTCCAGTCCCAAACTATCTACCTCAGTAAACGGCTATGCAGTTAGAATGGCCATTCTGAAGTGAGGGAGTTTCACCTGAGACTTTACACTTTTAGGATCCATTACATTCCAAAGAAAGCCTCTTCACAGATTTCAGAGCTGTGAAACTACTGCATATGGTATCATTCATATATGGACACATGTAATTGCATGTCTTCAAACTCAGAATGCACAACCCTAAGAGTGATGCTGTTATAAATTACAGACTTTATGTCATAAAGGTAAGTCCATATAGGTTGAATGTTTGTAACAAATCAATTGCTTTAGTTCAGGATCCTGATAATGAGAAGTGCTGAGAAGTGGTCATTAGGTTATCTGTACTTTCTGTTCAATTTTTCTGTGAACTCTACAAGCATGAGGACCTGAATTTGATTCTCAGAATCAATATTATATCAAAAAAAAAGCATGGCAAGGTTACACTTGCTTATAACCCCAATACTGGAGAAGTAAAGTTCAGAAGCCTCCCAGGCTTGTTGGCAGGCTAACAATTTTAGCGAAGTTGGTGAGATCCAGGTGTGGTAAGAAGTCTGTCTCAAAGTGAAAATCACTTTCACTAAAGTGAAAATAATTTAAAGAAAACATCTGCTATCAACTGCTGTCCTCCACAGATACATACAGACAATTGCACATACACACAAAGACCTATAAACAATATTTCTATTTTATTTTCTAGTGCATCAAAGGTGTAAGAATCAGGTAAGAGGTTGGAAGTATAGAGTCTTTGCCTAGTATGCATAAGGTCCTGAGTTTCATCCCTAAGATCCCATAAACCAGGTGGCATGGCAGATACCTGTAATCCCAGTACTGGGAAGGTAGATGCAGGGAGATCAGAAGTTCAAGGATATCCTCAGATACATAGTAAATTAAAAGTAAGCCTAGAACACATGATCGTGTACATAGGTGTAGCTATAGATAGATAGTTACATCATCATTTGAAGAGCCAATGACACACATCTTTCTCTCTTCCAAGTATTTGATTCTTTTATTTTTACTATTATTTGATTAATTGTTTTATTTTACATCCCAATGACTGCAGTTTCTGCTCTCTTCTACCCTCCTATTTCCTACTTCCTCTCTGTCCCCCATCCACTCCTCCTCTGTTTATGTTCCAAAAGGGCATCAGGCCCCCACCATGGGTATCAACAAAGCATTGCATATCAAGTTGCAGTATGACTAAGCACTTCTCCTTGTATTAAAAGTGGGCAAGGCCATCCAGTAGGAGGAATATATTCCCAAGAGCCAGCCAAAACATTAGAGACAGACCCTGCTCCCACTGTTAGGAGCCCCATAAGTAGACCAGTCTACACAACTGTTATATATATGTAGAGTATTTGATTCTTAAGCAAGTTTTGGTATTGTTGCTCTCTATACAAGTTGTATCTTAAATATAAATACTTCCAGTAATTCTGTCACTGTTCAAATATGTTATCACTTTTGACATAAAATCTATAGCCTAAAAATAAAATGCTTTAGGCTTTTGTGGTAGATCAAAGTGTACAGGAGCTTATGGTTTTAGGTCAAAGTAAAGTTCCCAGAATCTGGTAGGTGTTTTGAGTTTCAAAGATTCCGAATAGCATGCTCAGCCAAAGAATGTCTAAAAATGTCCCCAAAGGGAAAGTATAAGGAAAGACCTCTAGACAGCAAACAGGAGTATTCGGGACTATGTCAGCAATGACCAGCTCAAGCTTCCTGAAGTCTCATCCAGCAATGAAGGCCTTCGATCTGAGGATGGAGAACAGAATTGTGAATTTTGAGTTAGATTCACTAATCTTTTTATACATTATTGGAGAAGAAATAGAAATTCCAATTTGAAGGAAATGTGGCAGCTAAGATGTGTTAGGTTTCTTTAGCTGGATTTGTCTCAATTTCCTTTGTAGTTAAACATACAGATATCTTCTCTTAATGAACCATAGGCCCTCAAAAATACAGAAGACAATTATTATGTACCTGTGGGGTAAGCAACTCTTGATTACTTGAGCACCGTTGTTCAAAGAGTCACTCTGGCTATTTTTCTAAGCTGCTCTGTGGTAAGAGGCACTTTAGGGCCATAATTGGGTGTCATGGTGATGAAGAAGAAAAGGGCTTGGGAGAAGCTCAGCATTTCTCTGCAGAGAATGTCTTCGTAAATAACACAAAATATCAAAGTGCAACAGTCTCTGACTTTTGATATGGTTCCTGATGCATTTAAAGTTCAAGTGCAAAGAGAGAACTAAGAAGTCTTTCTAGACTCCGCATTCTCAAATGTCAAAGATTTTGCACCCTGCCTCTCAGCATGGGGGCAAAATGTGTTTTTTCCACGTCTGTAGACATTTTTGATCACCTGAAAGAGATAACTGACTTCTATAGGTAGAATACAGGGGTGCTGGTAAAAAAAATATATATTGCAAGGTGCAGGACAGTCCCTCACAATGAAGTGTTAGCCAGCTTTTAACAATGTCTTATTTGACAAGTTCTGTTCTAGACCAATGTCTCCACATGAGGAAGTATACATCTCAAGGACAGCCAGGCAGGGCAGATCCATGTTGCACAACTGGAAAGAAGCAAGACACTCCCTCTCTGTCTCAGAGACACAACAGATTTGTCTCTGATAAAACAAACAATCAAATAACAGGGATTATGTGGGTCTCTAAGAACCCTCTCCCCCCAAAAAAGACACTGTATCACCCAACTGACCATTAATCTTGTAGGGATGCTAAACCTCATTGCTTTTTATTTGTGAAAACCAACAACCAAATACCAAGAAAAAAAATGTGCTCTGATTTCAGATTTCAGGAAAGAGAAGCAGTTATAAGCTTTATAAACTACATATCCCACAAGAAACAGAACTCTAGATACAGGAGCCTTATTCTGGGATAAAAATAAAGCTCATATGAGCCTCAGAGAACTCAAATCACCCACTCTTTGGCACCTAAAATTTCACTTGGTCTAACAGCATCTGTAGTGTGTTTTTTCAAATGTTAGTCAGATTTCATTGTTCCCGTGCTTAAAACTCACCAGTGGCTTCTCGTTGCCTTCCCAGAAAAAGCGCTTACTTTTCTCAGTGCCTGGCAAGTGCCCACTCTTCTAGCCTCCTTGAGTTGCTTTCCACTCTCCTGCCTTTTGTCTCAGTCTCAAGACTTTAAATCGATTCTTCCCTCCAAGGGAAACATGAGTCCTCCAAGAAATGGTGTGCTTTTTTTCTTTCTCATCACTCATTCAGACCTTGATTAAAAAAAAAAAGTCCCATTTTCAGAAGAAAGAGTTATCCCACTTAAAATCACCCCTGGGAATGTAGAAATAGCTCAGGAGTTAAGGATGCTTACTGCTCTTGCAGAGAACCTGGGTTCAGTTCCTGGTATGTATATGGTGTCTCAAAACCACCTATAAATCCAGTTCCAGGGGATCGAATGCACTCTTCGGGCCTTCTTGGGTGCCTGCACACATACATGGTGCACAAACATGCATGTAGGCAAACATACACACACATAAATATAAATAATTAAATCTTTAAATTCACCAATATGATTACTTATCACAGGCATCAATTTCCTTTATAACACTGACAAAATATCACTAAATGAGTTATTATTCACCTACTGATTTTTTCCTTTCATTAGAGTGTAATTTCATGGAGGACAGCGGTGCTTCTTTCTTGTTCAGAAATTCACAGTATCAAGAGCAGCCTATGGTGCTTGGCGTAACTCAGAACCAGTGAAGTCGATAGTCACCATGAAACGAATGGAAGAAGCTTTAACACAGAAGTATCAGATATTGTGAATGAGGTGTGGGGGTATGAAGAAACTCTATTTTCAAAACAAAAATAATAAAAAAATTAAGGATTTCTTTATCTGAATGTACATCTAGTCAATTCTGAAATGACAATTTAACCCAAGCAGTATTGAACTTAGAATAACAAAAAGTAAAGGGGATATAGAAATAGCTTAGTTTGTAAAATGTTTGACTTGCAAGCAAGAAGACCTGAGTTTGATTCTCAGAACCCATATTAATTACAATGGCATGGTGACATGCATGAATTTATAAGGCCTCTGCAGGGAAAGCAGAGGCAGGCAGATCATTGGGACTTGTTGGCCAACCAGAAAGTCTATTTGACAAATTCCAGGACAGTGAGAGACAGCATCTCAAAAAAAAAAATGAATATAAATCCTGAGGAACACCTGAAGTTGTCCTCTAACCACACACATTCATGTGTACCTGTACACATGCGTGTGACTGTACACTTTGTAGAAGTAACTGTCTTATTAAATAAGAAACACAGAGCCAATGTAAAGACGAAAGCCCAAGAGGTCAGAGCTAAGAGCCTTACCCTTCCTGCTTCAGCTATCCTCTTCAGCAAAGAGAGCTACTTCCTGTGTGTTTGTCTTTATAAAGACTTTCTGTTCTGCCTTCTCATTGGTTGTAAACCCAACCACATGACTGCCTCGTCACTGCCTGTCTGTACAGACCTCCAGGTCTTCTATGGTTGGTATTGAGATTAAAGGCATATGTCTCCAATGCTGGCTGTATCCTTGAACACACAGAGATCTACCTAGCTCTGCCAATCAAGTGCTGGGATTAAGGGCATGTACCACCACTGCCCAGCTTTCACTATGGCTTCGCTAATTGCTCTGACCACCGGGCAACTTTATTTATTAACATACAAATAAAATCACATTTCAGTACAAATAAAATATCATCATAACACTTGAACCCATATAGGCACATAAATGAACCCACACACATCCATACACACACAGTCAATGTTTCTGCCACACTCAATAATCTTGTTGCTTAACTTTCTCCTTAGTAAACTGGGCTAACACAAATATTTATGACATAAAATCACTAGGATTAAGGTGGGTATTAAGTGCAAGCATCTTACATTAAACCATTCCACCGAGAGTTCAATAATTACAGAATTATAAGTTGTGATTTATTAATGGTCTATTATTTGATGTCATTTAATTACCATCAATAGCAAATGTAAACAATAAAATATTTGAGGAATCTCAGTGGAATTATGTGGGCATATTTGCTGTAACAGGGATACTATGAAAATCATGGCCTATCACAGCAGGAGAGAACAGAAACATGAGTTGCTGGAGCTTGTGAAAGGAAGAGGGTGGTTGAATCACCCTTCTATCCCAGGCATTGTTGCCTATAAATGCGCAAGTCAGGACAATGGTTGTGTTGGTTGTCAACAGCAAAGGAGAGAAGATACTGATCTTGTAAAACATTCCAGCAAACACAACTAAAAGCTAGAGCTGGCTATATTTTTGTCACACACACACACACACACACACACACACACACACACACACACACAC
>CABHPQ010131694.1:0-14724 GCA_902168405.1 Peromyscus aztecus | reverse complement strand
CACACACACACACACACACACACACACACACACACACACACACACACTTCAGAAAAAAGATGGAAGTAAAAACTTTTGCAAATGCTTAAAATATTAAATAACTCTGTTATGTCTAGTTCTTATCTGAGGTTTCCAATTATTGATATGTGTTGAAATGGCTTGTCTACTCTGCTTCTTTCTGCATCTGATTTACTCTCTTCTCCCACATCACTTTCCCCTTTTCTCCATCCCTTTCTATTTCTAGGTCTTTTTCATTTCTTGTCTCTGACATTTAGAGTACAGTATGTTCTCACATGGTTTCCATGGGGAGTTACTAAAGTGAAAGCCACATTCCATTTCCAGAAGCATTTCTAACATGAGTTTCGTGGCTTGTTATGATTAAAATAATTAAACTTCATTTGCTTGAAAATAGTCATGGGAATGTAAGCATCTCCTACCAGGTTGTAAACAAGTCAAGACTCATGGCATCCTGGGCTTGCTCACCATGCCTGTACTGAGTATAATGCTGGCATATTCACGGTGTCTAATAAAAGATTAAGTTGACATCAAAGGATAACTAGTATTTAGTTATTTTCAAACTGTAGGCATGTTTTACATAATGATATGGGGTTTGCATGTCAAGAGAAATTCACCACAAGAGGATTCTATTGTGTGACTTGATTAGACATATTTGCACAGACTTGAGATTGAATAAAGCACAAGAGAAAATGAAGGGAAATGGGAAACACCAAGATGCATGAGGTTGCCTTCTTTCTAAAGGTATAACAGTAAACAGCTGTTAATAAATAGAAACAGTTTATAAGACACATGGTAGAAAAATATATATGTCAGTATTATTATTATTATTATTTCATATCATATATCAATAAGCATATTCATATATGGTATGTTTTTTACAAGATTGGCAATGTACCAGGTTTGACTATATCAACAACACCACAAACACATGGCTAACCTGTTGTGCTACAACATGGTGATGTTACTAGGAGATAGGAATCTTCCAGTTGTATTATGGCATTACTACAGTCATATATGTGGACTGCCAATGCCAAATATACATTCATAACTGTAGTATCCACAAAATCTCAAGAAAATTATCTGGGAAAGAGAAACTGTAGATATGATGGAAATAGAAGTAAGTGTGTGCACTGGGAATCTTCATATGCAATGTTTAGAAAGGCACTTGAGATAGCAGTGGAAAATCTAAAGTAAAGAGAGTGTAGTCTGCACCAATCTTCAGAGAGAAGCAATAAGATAATGAAGGGCAGAGTACAAGATTTTCAGTTGCTTTGCAGTTTGCATATGACAGGCACATCCTGCAACCTAGAATTTCACTCTAATTGGTTACCTTGGTGACTATACTACACCTATTTAGAGAGAGAGGAAGGAGAATGTTTTCTTCAACTTTGCTCAGAAGAGCAGAAACAACTTTTTAAAAACCCACTTTAAACACTCTAGAAAAATAAAATGTGGTTGATTAGCACAACGCAGTGTTTGACAGCAGTAAAAGTGAGTAGACTATAGCTACATGTCAGCATGAAGGATTTCTACAATAAAGTCAATGAGCTAGTTAAATTTTAAAAGGTGCACAGAGTGAAACCATTCATGTAAAATATAACACAAATGAAGGTAGATTTTATATGTTAATGAACCTTCAATTTGGGGAAGTTTTATTTTCACAGTTTTTTTTTTTTTAAAAAAAATCTGAACAAGATGTTTTATTCTAAGTAGTGTGTAATTTGAGGTAAATCATAAATGCCTTAGCTTTAAGATGATGAAGAAAAGCTAGAGAGAAAATACTTTTCAATGATACATATGTTCGGTTTGTGCAATGTATACATTTACTAATTTTATTAAGCAAAAACAGAAGTAAACTATTGAGAAGATAGACATGAGCTCCCTCTTTCAAGCAGGTCAGTCTCTACTTGCTTTAGTAGCTGTTGCTGGTCTCCAGTTATGCTAGTGAACTCAAACAGAACTCATTCTTTCCCTGCATCTGGATAGGTTGACTATACATCCAATAACAATGTACCAAATAAGCTTTTTGTAGTGTAGTAAAATGAATGATTCCACCTATCAGGAATTACAAATACACTAATCTGTCCATACTATACATAAAATATGCCTCATTTTTGCATTTCATGTGCACTTCTGTATGTACATGCTTATATGAGTGCATGTGCATGTGCGTGTGCATGTGAATGCTGGGGTAACTTCAAATGTCATCTTCTGGAACTATATCCACTTCTTGAGGTAGGTTATCCCATTGTCCTGGAGCTTTCCAGTTAAGCTCTACAGGTTGACCAGCAAGCCCCAGAGATCTCCCGGTCTCCACTGCCCCCTTTCTGAGATTACAGATCCATGTTACATGCTCAACATTTTTGCACTGGGTCTGGGGATTGAACTCAGGTCCTCATGTTTATAAGGCAAGCACTTTGCTGACTGAGCTATCACCGTAGCTTTCCTTTTTTTTTGCCTTTAATTTTGTTTTTTTTAATTGTGTGATTTTCATAATAAAGAGCCTCAGGACTTACAAACAGCTTATTTATACTGTTTCTAGAAACAGGATATACATTCGAAGTACAAACATTTTGATATGTGAGTTTCTAGTCATGAGGAAAGGAGATATGAGGGACTGGGGACCTTAACTGAATTTGCAATATTTCATTTTCTATTTTAAAAATGGTTTGATGCACATATGGCAAAATGTTAACATCTGTTGAATTTTAGTGATGGCACATAAATGTTTGGATTATTTTTGTAGTTTTCTACATACTTGAAGTTTCTTATAATTAAAAAATAATGCTATTAATAGGAAATGTGAAATTTATTCATATTAAAATATAAATTACAATTTATAATTAAATGGTCACATTTTGTTTGAGTCATTTGTCCTAACATCTTAATATTTCTAATTTTAAGCATTCAGAAATAAGCCAGATAATATGCTAAGTTATACAAGTCTTTCTTATTTTTATATTTTTCTTGCTTCTAAATATCCTATTTCTCCCTGCATTATTTATGTTTTGAAGGATAAAATCTTGTCATGTGACAGGGTGAATTTTATATTCAATGAACTCTACTGTGTATCCATCAATCAACCGGTCAATATCTATTGAGCTCATATTATGTGCTAAAGTGATACAAAGACTTGGAAGCCGGCTTCATGGAGCTTACAGTGAAGTAAAGAGAAGAGTCAACAAATAAACCAGAACATAGGTGAATATTAATTATGCATTGTGAAAATACTCTGGAAAAGAGAATGGGTGTTGGAGACCATCAGCAAATTGGGAGTGATACTTCATAAATGTCTGTAGCAGCACTTGACTGACATTCAGTGGTCTTAATAGGTGACAAGGACTTGACGACAAAAAGCATGGACCAATGGTTGACTTGCTTCTGCAGGAGGGGTATGAAAATTGGAACAACACAGAGAAGATTAGCATAGCACCTGTGCAAGAACAGTGCACAAGATCATGAATTTTGATATTTAGAAAGGCCCAAAGAAAGTATGGTATTAGAGATGCCCAGAAAGCTCTTCAGGTGTCTGAGAGGACAGCAATGGCTGATGCTATTACTCCTGGGAAGGCAGCATCTAAGCAAATGATGGGGGTGATTTATGAGCTTTCTCCTTAGCATTTCTGGTCAGCATTTTGGTGGAAAATGCTAAATTGATGGATCGGATTTCTAATTGAAGATCTATCTGTAACTCTAAACCATAAAACATTAACAATATTTGACCAGTGTTGAAATAATACATCAAAATAAAAGAAATATATTGAACTTGGAAGACTTGGGAGTACAAGTGTCATGATAAAAATTAGAAAATCAATTATCAGAGCTATTGTGAAGTGTAAGAGGAAGTTATGTATTTAATTATTATGGTACTGGTTTTGAGATGCTATTAAAATATCAGTCACTGTGGTTGAAATACAAATATTAGTCACTGGAAAAGCATACACATGTTAATACAAATGAAGTGGTCTTATATGTGTAAAAATAGAAAAAATAAGCAGAATAATATTGATTAAAAGAGTAAGTTGTAAAAATATATCTGATTTAGACAATATAAAATAGTTTACAGAAAGTATAAAAATATAAAGCATTTGTATACACTGGTCTTGTGTCATGGATGCAAACACTAAGTGTTAAAAGGTGCACATGAACACACCCAATATAAGGCAGTGGTTAGCGGTGAAGGTAGGTAAAAAGGGAGCCAAATAGAAGAATCTGCCAGATAGCCACTGCTTTTACTCTAACAATGAAAAAGAGGAAAGAGGAGCTTGCATGCAGGACTTAGCAACTTAACCAGTGTACAGTCTTGAGTTCCACCCAAGAAGCAAGGAATCAATATTCAGTTTCCATACCCAACCATTTAATGCCCAACCTTCACAACTATTTATGGAATTGTCTGCTAACTTCACTGCTGGAAATGCCAATGACTCCCTGCACCTGTTTGACAGCAAGCAGTTCACCAAAGCAGTTGCAGTCCTGTGGCTTGCCTTCTTTCCATTTTCTATTTTATATGGTTCTGTCACATTTCGAGAGCCCTCACTTGATGCTGGAAGTTTAAATGTAAGTTCTTCAAGCCTCCAATATACAGAAGCAAGGTCAAAGGGCAGAGAGTCTCCACACTGAAACTCTCTGAGTACTTCATTTTATTTACCTATTGGAAAAATGAGAGATGTTACCATTTTCTCATTGAGTCACTCCAGAAGCCAGTAGTAGGGTGATCAGGGACAGTATCAGGGCTATTATTTAGGAAGAAGCATGCATTATTTCCAAACTCAAATGTCTGCAATAAGACCAGGTGGATTCAAGAATGAAGAGGAACAGCTGGTCAGTACTGGTGTGTAGCCAAGCTACATAGTATCTGGGAAAAAAAAAAAGAAACAGATTTGTTTCCATGCTCATTAGGAAATTCCATTTGGAGCTTCAGAAGCTGCCCATGGTGATAAGAAACCTAAAATTGTTTTCTTTTACAATCTATAATAAGCAGAATTTATATAATTAACCTCAAAGGTTTTCATTTGTTTGGCTTAGGCCCTAAAATTTCATTGTGCAGGGGTCTTATTTTCTGGCTCATTTATTTGGTCATTGCGCTTTCACTTTTATCTTCCTTGCAGCATTCCTGAGTGCAAGAGAACATTACTGCATACTTGTCATTAAATAATGTTAGCTAATACTTCAAAGTCACCTCATGCAAAAGAAAGCTAAATGAAAATCACCTCCTTCAAGGTCTTGCATAGAGAGGTGGGGGAGGGAACATCGGCAATGTGCATTTCTGAAAGCTGTTACAGGATCAAGAAACTTTTCACCTGTGGTGAATATTAACAAGAAAACTGTATGTTCCTGGACCAGGAGTCTAGAAGAGTAGAAACTATGTCGTCCTCCATTGCTATAAAAAAGCAAGTCTAGAACTCTGGGCTACAGTCATCAAAAGTGGTCCAAATCTGTCATTGTTCCCTGTAGTTCTATACTTTGGCATATAATATTGTAAAGGTCTCTCTTTCTGAGTGCAGTCTTTACAAAGACAGCAAATGTGATCAGTATGAGGTTTGAATCACAGCTTGCTTAATTTTGAATCGGTGTCATGACTGGAATTATGGGCTAGACTATAAAGAGATAAAAGTTATATTGTGTAGTGCTGGCTCACTGAAGTCATCCCTGCCAAAGTCATCAGAGGCCAGCTAGTAGCCAGGCAACTACCTTCTTAACCTCTAAGGGCTGAGACATCATAGCCAAACAATTTAAATGACCAGCGTCGAATATAGACATGACTGAATCCAGCTCAATTTAACTAAAATATATAGCCACATGAACTAAATACACTGCCAAATGTTCTGTTGTGACAGCAGACACCTACTTGTGGTTAAATGCATTCTGCTTGAAAACCTTAGCAAGTGGTGCTAGCCAAGGTTAATTTTGTATGTATGCACATATGTGTGTGCATGCCTGTATGTGAGTGTGTTATGTGTTTTATTTCAAAATTATTCTATCGTTGAATTTGTCATGGCACCATTTAAAAAATAAATGAAATCACTTCATTCTAATTAACTCACAAATAAAAGCATCACAAAGTCAGTTTAAGGAAGTGACTTAGACATTCTCCCAGTCCCAAAGACTGGGACAGCTTAGTGAACTTCCACACAGCTATAAAGATGACTACACTTTAAAGATACTAATTTTGGAAGGGCATCTCTATCTGTTGCTATATTTGCAATGAATTTTTAGTACATGATTTGAATTGTCATGGTCTTTTAGGAAACCATGAAAGTAGCATCCTTCTTTGTGAAATATAGGGGGAAATGTTTAATGTAGAGAACTTAAAATTAAAACAGTAGGTTTTAAAAACATAGTAAAAGTTATTTTCTGCCTATTATTATTTAATTTCCATGTCATACTTCTCATTTATTGACAAAGGAATGTTAAGAAATACACCTTAGTTTTACCCTGACAAAAGACATTACTTTGAATCTATCACTTTTATTTTTAATGACCAAGCTCATAACAGATAAATATTGTGACTTAGTGACTGGCTATCCTTTGACATATGAAGTTTGTCTACACAGAGTTATTTTTTTAAATAAGACTTGAAATAATTTGAATAATTTACAAGTTAACAAAATTCTTCATATAAAAATTGTAAAACTTACCAAAAAGTGAATATTTTGATTATATATTATAAAAAAAGTTATAATGGCAAGGTACTAATATAAAAGCCATAAGATGAAGTTGCTATGTAAAGCATGACAATGCTTTGAGATAGCTTACAGGTGAAGTCGTAGGCTATTTTGGCAAAGAATGGGGCCTCTTTATCCTCTAATCCCAAAGATTTGCCTGAGATTAAATTTTAAAATAATAGCCTAATTTCTTTCATAAAGTAGACTTAAAGATAACCTAATATTGACTCTGTCTTGTGGATGTTAGTAATAACCATTATTCAGGTTTATAGTGAAAAAGGAGCAACTGGGATAGAAGAAATACAAAATGTGCAGTTTGATAAGAATATGAGCAGCAGGAAATTTAAGGTTAGAGCCAAGGCTTGTGCTGAAAGAGATGAGAAAATTAAAGAGAGGCCTGATGCACGTTGAAATAAAAGGATGAGTGTCCCCAGGACAAGACCCCACCCAGCTAAGCTTCTAACTTGTAAAAAGGAAAGGCCTGAGGAATTGTCTGATCCTAAGGAAAAACAACAAAAAAAGCTGCAAATGTAGTTCAAGGGAGACAACTTCCATTTCAACTAGGGCAGCCGAATCTGACAACATTTTCTACATGGTTCTGGCTTTACAGACATAAAGGATACAAGAGTGGCAGGTTTATGGAATCTTCCCCCACGGTTAAGTAGAGCTACTGAAGTCAGGGGTATGGCTAGGGAGTCTCCGTGTGGAGGCCCTGAGAAGCCATTGCATGAAGCTGTGAACATGAAGCCTAGATTGCGTTGGAAACCCCAGTGTGTTAGAGGTGCGAGAGCCATGAGACATCTGCCAATAAGAGCTGCACACAGGGAGTAGAACCAGCCTAAGAGAAAAAAAAATGTCTTGTAGGCAGCAAAGCTGGAAGAGTGGAGCCATCTAAGCCCTGTGACATCAGATATGGAGCTACAGGATTTGGAGTTCATAAAACAAATACGCTTCTGAGACATACTGGACAACTTCATACACACTTAGCCACTTGTACCAAATTCAATGCTATTTGGAGTCCTGTGGTCATAGGTACCAATTAGTTAAAAACATTAGTTGAGTAGACCTCATGTTAAATATTCATAATAGAGCAAATAGAATAGAATTCGTTTTAGAGACAATAAAATGAGGTTAGAAAAGTAGTTCAGTTGGTAGAACACTTGTGTGACATGCATGAAACACTTGGTTGGATCCTTAACAAAGCATAAACTGGGCATGGCGCACGCATCTGAAATCCCATCATTTGAGGCAGGAAGATCAGAAATTCTTGCTGCACAGAGTTTGAGATCATCCTAGAATATATTACCCTCTCTTGAGAGGGTTGGAGGAAGACAAAATGAGTGATTCATACTTTTCTCTTATGGAATTCACATTTCAGGGAAAGTAAGTAAAAGAATTGTATATTAAATCATAACATTGAGATGAGTATTGTAATAAAGGTATACATGATGTATCAGCAACAAAAGAAGAAAAAGAAATTTAATGTGGGGGATTGTATGGAGGGAGGCTCAAAGATTTTCAGGACACTTTCAAAGTGTCTTCTATTATAATTGATAGATTGATAGTACCTGTCATTGAATTAATGCTTTTGTGTATATTCACAACTACTAAATGTCTATCTTTCTATCAATTTGATTTATTTTTATTTCCAAGTGTTTAAAAATATAATAGCATAATCTAATCATAGGCCCAGGAGTATCCCTTAAAATAGTGTTAGCTTAATATTATAATTTATTTAAAAACAAAATAAAAATAAATTCAAATTATTAAAGAGTTAAATGTAAAACTGAAATGTGTGAAACTATTATCAGAATACATAGGAGAAACAACAATGGATGTTGGATTGGCCAAGGATGTCTTTTGTAAGACTCAAAAAAACAGAGGAAATACAATAAAAACTATGTAAATATGACTGCATCAAACTCAAAATTCTCTTCACAGTCAAGAAAAAATTAAAATAAAAAGATTGACTTTTAGAATATATCTGGCAAGGAATGATGTGCAAAATATAAAAGGAATTACAAAATCATGATAGAAAGAAAAAAAACAGTTGAAAATGAGAAGTGAGTATAGATAGGCATTTCTCCAAAGACAATGTATAACTACTCAACCTGCACATGAAGAATGGTCAGTATCAGTGATCATTAGAGAAATGTATATTAGAACTTGAAGCCAAACCCTCACCAAAGTAAGAATGGCTGTTATAAAGAAGATTGGTAAGGATGTGGATAAAGAGAGACCTTGTACACTCCTGGTGGGAATACAATCTTATACAACCATTATGGAAAACAATGGGTGCTAAGTTACAATTAGGTGGGAGGAAGAAGTTCTGGGGTGCATTGCACAGTAGGATGACTACAGGTAAGAACAATTACCAAAGCCAAAAGAAAAATATTATGAAAGTTTTAAGCATAAATAAATGATTAACACTGGATGTGAACATATTTGACTTTTTAATAACTTCATGCAATGTAAACATGTGTGAATTGCAGCATATAATTCATTGTACTCCATTCATACATATGATTATTGTGACATGTTTTTAGTATCAATCGAAAGTTGTATTAAAAATAAAACACTTACTGAGTAGGTTGAGAAAGTTTCAAGTGAGGACATGTATTGGTTTTTGAGAATAGTAGGCTGTAACATATATCTCTTCCTCTAACCTCTAAGCAATGACTTGGTATAGCATGGCTCTTATTTTTAAATTTTATATATACTTTCTTATGGTCTGTTCA
The DNA here is from genome assembly GCA_902168405.1 of Peromyscus aztecus. Classification (NCBI taxonomy): domain Eukaryota; kingdom Metazoa; phylum Chordata; class Mammalia; order Rodentia; family Cricetidae; genus Peromyscus; species Peromyscus aztecus. The sequence goes on along the minus strand of CABHPQ010131694.1, from coordinate 5,303 downwards.
ATGGTAAGCTTCAGAGAATGCTTATAAGTAAAGCTTGTAAAATAAAATAATGAATAGACTCAGATGCTAGAACAAGACTTTGATCCACACCACAGCACTTTACTAAATGTATGATTCACTGCAACAGTTAATGTGGCTTTTAAAATAACACTTACACTTTCAGAACAAGTATTATGCATTGCTAAATCTTGTGTAAATATCATTTCATCAAGTATAGTTGATGAATAACTAAATTGGTGATATTCCTACAGACAATAGCAAATGCCAAACACATTCTTGTCACTTTTATTAGAGACTATACCAAATATATTCTCATCACTTTCATTAGAGACTACTCTGACCAATCCTATTATTGATATGAATGCTTTGTTTAGGCACCCTCTATGACCATTAGATCTACCTAGACCAAAGGACAACTTTCTCATGATATATATTAATCTTTCTCTCTTTTGCCACTAAATTTGTAGTGATAATTTTGATAATCATTTCAAGATGCCAGTGTAAATTGACAGAGTCAAAAAAATCCTCCTACTTCCCATTGCTTATAAGTATCTATTTCACACTATAGCATACCTTTGAATCCAGCTCTACAGAAGGTTCTAGAAAGAAAACTTCATCTTGAAAAGGTTATCCATACATCAGCAAATCAAAGTTGAGGAAATAAATCCTCACAAAACAACAAAATAACAGAAATCAACCAACACTACTCATCGATATCTCTCAACATTGGTGTTCCCAATCCCCCAATAAATAGGCACAAAGTATCAGACTGGATGTGAAAACAAGATCTATCCTTCTGCTGCATCCAAGATACAAACATAACATTAAAGATAGACATAACCTTAGGGTTGTAGTTGAAGTTTTTCTGTGTCCCACCTGGCCTGCGGTCAGGACAAATCTCTCTCACCCGCCAGTCCTGCAGCCTCTTGGACCCAAGTAAACACACAGAAGCTTATATTAATTAAACTGTATGGCCTAATGGCCCAGTCTTTTTACTAGCTAGATCTTACATCTTAAATGAACCCATTTCTATAAATCTCTATCTTGCCACGTGGTTCGTGACTTACCAGTATCTTTACATCTTGCTTCTCATGGCAGCGGCAGCTGGCAGCATCTCCTGACTCAGCCTTCCTCTTCCCAGAATTCTCCTCTTTGCTTAACCTGCCTATACTATACTTCTTGCCTGGCTACTGGCCAATCAGCGTCTTATTTATCAATCAATCAGAGCAACACATTCACAGCATGCAGAAAGATATCCCCAGCATAGGGTAAAAGAATAGAAAAAGTTATTCCAAGCAAACAAATCCAAGAAGAAAGCTGGTGTAGCCATTCTAATAACAGACAAAGTAGACTTCAAACCATAACTAATCAGAAGAAATAGAGAAGAATACTACATACTCATCAAAGGAAAATCCACCAAGAAGAGTATATTGCAACTCTGAACATCCATGCATCAAACAAAAAGGCACACAGTTCATAAAAGAAACACTACTACTACTTAAATCACGTATTGATCCTCACACACTGATAGTGGGAAACTTCAGTGTTCCATTCTCACAAATAGACAGAACATCCAGATGAAAACTAAACAGAGAAATGCTGAAGCTAAGTTATGTTATAAACCAAATGGATATAAAACATTTAAATAACATTTCACCTAAACACAAATTAATATACTTTCTCAGAAACTCATGGAACTTTACCCAAAATACTCCACATACTTGGAAATAAAGCAAGTCTCAACAGATACAAGAAAATTAAAATAACACCCTACATCCTGTCTGACTACCATGGGTTAAAGCTGGATATCAACAACATCAGAAACAACAGAAAGCATACAAACTCAGAGAAACTGAATAACTCACTACTAAATGAAAATGAGTAAGTACAGAAATTAAGCAAGAATTTCAAAACTTTTTAGAATTGAATGAAAATGAAAACACAGCAAACCCAAACTTATGGGACACAAAGAAGGCAATTCTAAGAGGCACGTTCATAGCACTAACAGCCTACTTAATTAAAGAGATCTCATATTAATAATTTAACAGCACATATGATATCTGTAGAACAAAAAGGAGAAATAACACCCAAGAGGAATAGATAGTAAGAAATCGTCAAACTCAGCCTGATATCAGTAAAATAGAAACAAAAAGCAAAGAGGTAGTTCATTAGTATCATAAAGCTTGTGGGAGTAACCAACAAATATTTGATTTGATTTAAGGCCCATTGCATGAAATGCAACCTCTATTTGATGCTACCTAGGTGACCAAGAAACTGAGACAAGATAGGCCAGGGACCGGGGAAACACCAAATGCTACTACTCTACTAAAGGAACACAGCAATAAAATGTCCCCTAGTGATATTCTGCTCTACTTATGGATCAGTGCCTTGCTCAGCCATGATCAGAGCATCTTTCTCCTGCAGCAGATGGGGCAAATATAGACACCCACAGCCAGACGATGTGCAGAGAATGAGAGACCTTGAAACACTCAACCCTGAATGGGATGCCTCCATCAAATACCTCCCATCAGGACACACACTTTACCAGAGGATGGGGAACGAGTGTAAGAACCAGAGCAAATTGAGGATACAAAGGAAACAAGACCTTCTAAAAACAGCAGGACAGATACACAAATGAAGTCACAGAGACTAAGGCAGTATGTACAGGGCCTGCTTGGATCTACACCAGATGAGATCCTAGAACGGATCTTATATGTCCCTAACTTGGACGTTATCTACAATAATAACTACTTGCAAATGACAATTAGTTTTCTACAAGGGAGTCTCACTGAGACAACAAACCACTCTTAAGGGCAGGCCCCATACCCAGCAGCAGATAGCCCATACAAAACAAACGCAATGGCATCTTAGGAGGATCTTTGTTTGCTAGTTTTTGTTTGTTTGTTTTGTTTTTAATATTATTGCTTCCTTACTTGTAAAGTATGGTGTCTGGCCTTCTTTTTTTAAGGTATCCCTGTGTATATGAACATTCCTTTGTGTCTCTAGGTCTATATGTGTTTCTCCTGCTTTTTCTCTGATTCTTTTTCTTCTGTTTATTTTGCCCCATTCTTATTTGTTTGTTTTATTTTATTATTATTACTTAGATGACTTTTTGTTTTCTAACTAGTGACAGAAAGGGTGTTCATCTGGATTGTAGGGGAGTGGAAAGGATCTTAGAGAAGTTGGATGAGGAAAAAGCATAGTCACAATATATTATATGAAAAAAACATTAAAAATAAGAGAAAATAGAGAGGGAAAAGAGAGGCAGCTATCTCTTCATTTCTTATAATGAACAATAGCAATATATCTTTTGAAATTTCTTCTACATAGACATCATTAGTGAGCTCAATTTTTTCCTTTCACTTTTCAGAATTGGGTGATTTTACTTATTATTAAATAAACAACTCCTCACATGGATGTTGAGTCACCATGATATTGTATCACTTATCCTCCAAGTCACAAATGCCCATATAAATTTAGCACCATGAGTGCTGAAAAGCTAAAATTTCAATTTCTCAAAAAGCAACACTTATATAAGTGTAAACATTATATGCAAGTTTAAAACACTCATTATTTATCCTACAAACAAGTATTTCTGGAAATCCAAGGAGATTATACAGCTCTTTTTGTGAATTGAATATGTTGTGGATGTTTCTTTATGCATATTTCACTTTAAAAACATCTTTCAATACTTCTGCCTGAAGAACATTTACAGCCTTACAAATGTTTGCATTTATACATAATCATAACAGCACCATTTTCATAAAAGTCTTCCATGAAGTATTTAAAAGGGTTTTCAATATTTTACTATATTTTGTATCAAGTTGTTATATACTCTGCTAGAAGATAGGTATCAGGCTTTCTTGGACTGCCAGTCCCCAAATCATAACATAGAGACTTATTATTAATTATGAATGCTTGGCCTTAGCTTAGGCTTGTTTCTAGCTAGCTTTATTAAAACTTAAATTAGCCCATTTCTATTAATCTATGTGCTGCCCAGAGGCTAGTTTATCTCATCTACATACTGTCTATCCTGCTTTCCTGCTTCATCCATGTCTGGCTGACTGGCCCCCCAGCTGGCTAGGCACTAGCTGGCTGATCCCCAGCTGGCTGGCTCCAATCTGTCTGTCTGTCTGTCTCCTCTTATCTCTCTGCCTGCCAGCCCTGCCTGTCCTTTCTCTGCCTAGCTGCTGTCCATTCAACTTTTTATTAGACCAATCAGGTGCCTTAGGCAGGAAAAGTAAAACAGCAACATGTCTTTACATAGTTAAACAAATGCAGCATAAACAAAAACAACTCATCTTTACACAGTTAAGTATTCTATTTCACAACAAAGAGATTATTTGAAATACCATGAGTTCTAGTTAGTGGGTTACATAGCTGAAAATTTCACAGTGTATATGAGCTAAGATACAATGTCATTCAATGCAAAATTTATCAGCAGTTCTCTGTTTTCATCATCAAGTGCCCATCTGCCTGAAGAGTAGTTTTCTTTCTTTCTGAGCCCAAAAAGATGTAGAATTCCTAACATTTCCAAAGAAACATACTAATTTCTTATCCTCCTCCTTCTCTAGAACTTTCCAGTATGCTGTTATATTTTTTTTAAGTTAGGAGTATGAGATCTCTCCTCAAAACAAAAACAAAAACAAAAACAAAAACAAAACTGCTTTGATTGCTTACCATAAGTTTGGGTATGTTGTGTATTCATTTGTATTCCATTCTAGACATTCTTTAATTTCTGTCTTGACCCACTTTTCGCTCAGTAGAGAGTCGTTCAGTTTCCGTGAGTTCTTAGGCTTTCTGTTGTTTCTATTATTGATATCCAACTTCAATCTGTGGTGGTCTAAAAGGACGCAGGGTGTTATTTCAATTTTCTTGTTGAGTCTTACTTTGTGTCTGAGTATGTGGTCAATTTTGGAGAAAAAGTTCCATGAGGTGCTAAGAAGAAGGTATATTCTGTTGTCCTTAAGTAAAATGTTCTGTGAATATCTGTTATTTGGTTTATAATGTTAGTTAGCTTTAGCATTTCTCTCTTTAATTTTTGTCTGGATAATCTGTTCATTGGTGGGAGTAGGGTATTGAAGTATGCCACTATCACTGTGTGAGGTTGAATGTGTGATTTAAGCTATAGTAGTGTTTTGTTTTGTTTGTTTTTATGAACTTTTGTGTCCTTGTGCTTGGGGCATAGATGATAAGAACTGCAGTGTCCTCTTGGTGGATTTTTCCTTTGATGAATATGTAGTGTTCTTCCCTATCTCTTCTGATTAGTTTTGATTTGAAGTCTATTTTGTCAGTTATTAAAA
>CABHPQ010131693.1:0-14453 GCA_902168405.1 Peromyscus aztecus | reverse complement strand
CTGGGAGGAGCTCCTGGAGGCCAGGGGCCTCGGTTGATTCCCTTTGATCCCTGCTAAGGCACTGTGTCCTTGGTGGGAGGTGATGTGAAAATACTTCCAAATGAATACATGGATTTATACAGCCTGTAGTCAGCATACATTAGCCATTCCTGGAACGCCCCAACTGTCTTCGTTGGAGCAGTTCTCAGTGTGAAATGCCCTTACATGTCCATCTCTAGGCTTTCTAAATTTCACCTGCTCTTCTCATCCAGGGTGAAGTGTGGACTATGGAAAGTGTCAAAGCTAGTATTAAAACCCGGGTTTGATCTACTCTTAAGGTCAATGCCCTTAAGTTAAGTCTAGGTAGATAATAGAAAAAGTTCAGATATTCAAGATATTAAAAATCAAGAATTATGGATATATATAGACCACTAGAAGTCTGGACTTATATTTTGTTATGCTTTTCTTTTTTTCTTTTTTTCTTTCTTCCTTTTTCTTTCCCTTCCTTCCTTCCTTCCTTCCTTCCTTCCTTCCTTCCTTCCTTCCTTCCTTCCTTCCTTCCTTCCTTCCTTTCTTTCTTTCTTTCTTTCTTTCTTTCTTTCTTTCTTTCTTTCTGTTTTTGGTACAGAATCTCACTCCACAGCCCAAGTTAACCTATATCTCAGTTTTCCTTTTAGGATTACAGACATATACTACCATGCACTGGAAATTGAAATTGATATGCCAGTCAGTGACTCAAATACACCGATGTCCAGGCAGTTAGGAATTACTCTAGGAGCAGGGAAATAGAGGGTGTGAATAAGATTGGCAGGTTCCTGTCTCTAAGAATTATTTTCTCTTGGGAATACTTGATGGAAGTGTCTGTCCTGGGCACATAAAAGAAAGCACATGCCCTGACGCTAAGATGGGAGGGAATCAAAGAACATAAGTGTGCCTCCCATCCCCCAGGAGGACTGACCCTGATCAAGTTGTCCTGGAACATGTTCTGGAAAAGAAGGAACCCAGCCCAGGCTGTACCAGAACAGTAAGACCCAGACCACATCTAGGAGGGAGACCTTAGCTGAAACAAAATCTGTCCCCAGTGCCTGAAAATGAATCAGATGTTGGTATAAATCAAACCAGCCCCCCCCCCCCCCCGCGCTTTCTCTCTCCCTCTTTCCATCTCCCCCGCCCACACACAATCAATCAATAAAGTGGTGAGTTGGTCCAGAAAGGGCCTCCTTCCTTCCTTCCTTCCTCCCTCCCTCCCTCCCTTCCTTCTTTCCTTCCTTCCTTCCTTCCTCCCTTCCTTCCTTTCTTCTTTCCTTCTTTCCTTTCTTTTTTACCCCCAAGGCAAGGTTTCACTGTGTAGCCCTGGCTGTTCTAGAACTTGCTCTGTAGACTAAATTAGCTTTGAACTCAAAGATCTGCCTGCTTCTGCCGCCTGAGAACTGGGGTTCTTGCCGGTCTTGAGGGCCTCCTTTCTGAAGACATTATTACTGTTAGGAGTCCATATGCCAGGATCTCTCGTTTTATTGCCTTTTCAGACTTGAGTTTGTAAGAGTTAATCCAGTGTCCCACTCACAGAGGCTGGAACCAGTTCCCAGGTCTTTATGGATATACAGAGCATGAGTAGAGCCTTAAGGTGGGACTGAGTCTGTGGGTAACAACACACCAGAGGATATTTTGTTTCCAATCTAGTGGTCCGTGAAAATGTATGTCCTTACCTTGATGCAGGCAGGAAGGAGCTCCCTTGTCTGTAGAAAACCAAACAACAATAAGGCTGATTAAATGTCAATCTGCTTTTTGCTATCACAATGTCCTTACAGCTGGAAACCAGGTCAGTGACAAAATGCACCTTCCTGTGGAGGCTGACCATTTCTACAGCTGCCTCCAAGGCTGCCATATTACTGTTACAATTTTGAGTTCGGTTTGTGACATCTCTTTGTAGAATGAATCTTAAAAGGTCTTATTAATAAAAACAAACCCAAGGTCAGGTATTGGGGTGAATACTGGAAGATCAGAGAGACAGAACACAAACCACAGCTGACCTCACCTCGCCAACTTCTCAGCTGATGCTGTATCCGAACTGGAAGCCTCAGAGTACTCATCCAAATGGATCTCAGCTGAACTGCTGCTAAAAGCCTAAAAGCTCAACCAGGCCTAGTTCCTGGTCCTCACACCTCTTATATCTTTCCACTTCTTGCCATCACCTCCTGGGATTAAAGGCATGTGTCACCATGCCTGGCTATTTCCAGTGTGGCTTTAAACTCACAGAGATCCAGACAGATCTCTGCCTTCAGAATGCTAGGATTAAAGGTGTGTGTGTGTGTGTGTGAGTGTGTGTGTGTGTGCGCCCGCCACCATTTTCTGGCCTCTGTCTATCTAGTGACTGTTCTGTTCTCTGACCCCAGATAAGTTTATTAGGGTGCACAATATTTTGGGGAACACAATATCACCACACCTTTTTGCCTTTTCTTTGCTCAAAACATGACATTCCACATGGTCTCCCTGGGTCTGGCTTCCCTCTCCAGAGACTGCTGTCTTTTATAGATGCCACGAGGAGCCCCTTTCCTTATTTTTGGGGTTCACAGCTTTTATTTTAATAGGTAGACTTTCCCACACCCTCCCACTCAGTTTCTTTACCTACTGTTGTAGTTTGAATGTAATTGGCCCCCATAATCTCACTGGGAGTGGCACTATTAGGAGGTGTAGCTTTGTTGGAGTGTGTATGGCCTTGTTGGAGGAAGTGTGTCACTGTAGGGGTGGGCTTTGAGGTTTCCTATGCTCAGGATACTGCCCAATGTCTCAGTTGACTTCCTGTTGCCTTCTGATCAAGATGTAACCAACACCATGTCTACCTGCAAGCTGCCATGCTCTCTGCCATTATGATAATGGACTGAGCCTCTGAAACTGTAAGCGAGCCACCCCAACTAAACGTTTTCCTTATAAGAATTGCCATGGCCACAGTGTTTTTTCACAGCAACAAAAACCCTAACTGAGACACTGCTACTTCCTCTTAAACATCCTTGTTAAAGAAGGCCTCTGGATTTGTGGAGCTGATCAGCTTTCTTGACCACATCAAGTCACTTCTTTCTGTTCTCACGGGTACTGCTGAAGGGCTCTAGCAGGCCCGAGCATGGCAAACACGGCTCTGGCAGGCCTTGCCCTTCCCATATTCCCTCTGCCTTGCTAAAAACCGTTAGATTACATTCCTAAAGCTGGCCACCAAGGTCTGTTCCATTATTTAGCTACTTCTTGCCCCTGAGGCTGACTGCCAAGGTCCAGCTATCAAAGAATTGAAGTCCAGTAATCAAAAGCCCCCTTTTGGCTACCCTAATTAACATGCCCAATTAAATTAAACACCTCATCCTAACATGGGGTTTCCCCTTGTACCTTTATAAGCTGCTATTTGTCTATGTGCTTCATCTGTCTCCTCTCTACCCAGAAGCAGTCCCTTGTTTCTACCCCCTCTCCCTTGTTACATTCCCCTTCTCCCTTGTCCTCTGTCTCCTGTCTTTGTCTCTTATTCCCTGGCCTTTGTTGCTCTGGGGCAGATAAATACCCTTTGTGCTGAGAAATCAGTCTTGGGGTATCTTATGCAGATACTGGCCCTTTCAAACTGCCTTTTTATTTAAGCATATTTACTGCAAAAAAAAAAAGGCACATTAATACAAATGTTTAGTGAACACCTCTCATAGTCTAGGCACCATCGGCATAGTTGGGCAGGAGAGGAATGAACTGAGCAGACATTATCTCTAAACACAGAGAAAAATTGTTAAGAGAAATAATTTTAGATAATAATAAATACACTGAGAGAAAGAAGACAAATAAGACAGTATGACGTGATAGAGAAAAACTGGGGATGCCACCACTTAAGAAAGCATGTGACAGAAGCCTCTTTGAAGATGGATGCTTACCCAGGGACCTCAGTGCCCAAGACAGATCAACCAGCCAACAAACAACTAGCCAACAAAACAGTCAACAATTCAATCAACCTTAACGAGCTACCAACCAACCAGCCAGCCCAGCCCAGCCAGAACGTCAACAATCTGAAAGCATTACATGCATGGAACCACAAAGGCAGAGTTCCTGAGCTAACTTGGTGTGCTGGGTAAATAAAGAGGCCGGTGCTAACAATTGACCAGTGTCTACAGAAACTAGCAGCTGCAGCTTCCTCCTCCTGGGTGTTGACAGTCAGAGACTGCTGCCTACAGAGACTGTATGAGACCAGCCACACCCTCCTCTGTGAACACTCTGAGGTTCCCGGTTGTTGCCAAAGTTGGCGCAGCTCTATCAGAGTTTGAATAGCCCACCTAACCCCAGCTTTTCTGTGTATATATATATATATCTGTATTTGTCTGTCCTGTCCATGTCTGTGTGTCTGTCTCTCACCCCCACCTTTTTTCATTCCCTTTCTGTCTCTCTGTGTGTCTGTCCTTTTTTTCATTCTCTCTCTGTCTCTAGTCAGGGTTCCATGACCACGCCAAGCAGGACATGGTCATAGCTGGGTGTGGTCTCTTAGAAAAAGCCATGATAAGGAGTTTTGTTTTTTTCCTAAGGACAAGGGAGAGCCATTGAACAAGTCAGTGAGCCAATATGGCTTACACAAATGCGGGTTATATTACTTGCTTAATTCTTTGACAAATAATGAGGTGATTAGTGTTTTTAAAAGATACTGAAAAGTGACTTGATGGATCCAAAGGTCTCTCAAAAAGGCTCTGAGCAGAGCCACAAGCTTGAGTTTTCAAACTGCCAACTTTAGCAAAGTATGATTGATGGAAAGATGAGAGATGAACGCCACATTTAATTTGTGAATATTTGAAGTATTAAAGAACACAATAAACAAGCGTCCCAGCTCCTGCGTGTTTGTGTTCTGGACAGACATGACTGTGGAGGACTAGCATATGTATCAGAACTTCAGTTTTCAGTAGCATTGTGTTCTGTTTCCTGTTGCTATAACACAATTACCCAAGAGTGGGTAAGGTAGAAAGAGATTCTTGGCCCAAGACTGAAGGCCACATCTAGTGTTAGGCTTCTTGCTAGTAGAGTCCCAAGATGGCACAGCCCATCACATGGAGAGAGGCAGGAAGTGTGTGAGAAATTCATCCCAACTGGCTTTATAGCAGCCCCTTCAAGATAGCACATCCACTGACTAACTCATAATTTATTAATTGTGTGAGTGGATTACTCATGAGGACAGAACTCCAATCACCTCTTAAGGCTTCTACCTGTCTCTACCTTCTACTGGCTTCCTGAGGGAAGCCATATTTAAACCATACTTTAAACAAACCATTCTCAAGCATAGCAAAAGTTAAGGGAGAATCATGAACATGTGACAAGCACTGACTGAAATGTCTTCAAAACAACTAACTGATGAACAAAACTCTCTCTAGAAGAACCTTCAAAGCCTCAGAAAGGACGATGTTTCTGAAATAGGAATAAGGTCGGGGTGTTTGATGTATGGAAAGAGGTCAATGTATTTAGAACAGGATGGTGTTGTCCTTTGTCAAGTTTACAGACAAGGAAATGGAGACTTTTGGAGGTTCAAAACTTCCCCAAAGACCAGTAAATCACTAAGTGCTAAGAAGTCTAACACCTACACTTCCCACCCCCATAATATTCTGCTGTGATTTGCTCAGACAACATGCATGGGTGATCCTTGCAGAGTGTTTCCAGTGCAGTCCTGGACTATTTTCTTACTTGGCAGCTAAAAAAAGGCATAGTTTATCCAATAGTACTTGGTGAGCTAGAATCAAACTGAGCAAGCCAGGAGAGGAGCAAGCTAGTAAGAGGCACTCCTCCACAGCTTCCGCATGGCTCCTGATTCCAGGTTCCTGTCCTGACTCCCCTCAGTGATGGGCCATGATGTGGGGCAGTAAGCTAAAATGAACCCTTTTCTCCCCAAGTTGCTTTTGGTTATGGTGTCTTGTTACAGCAATGGAAACCCTAACTGAGACAGAACATGGCAGTGACCTGTTTCATTCTCTGTGATACAACCTATCAGGGGCTTAGAAAATTTAAATGACTTCTCCATAAATGAAAGGTCGTAGAACCCAACTGTCTCCTCAGATCCTTATGCATCTCTAAACGCACTACGTTGTTAGCATTTCTCTTACCTTAGATATATGGTAAGGTGGTCAATGATTCTATAGTGTCAAATGAAGCTACTAATACCTGAGTGCTTGTGGCCTATGAGACACTAGGATGGGTGTTTTCCTTTCTGTTTTTTGTTTGTTTGTTTGAGACATGTAGTCTAAGATATGCTCAAACTTACTATGTAACTCAGGCTGTCCTGGACTTGACAATCCTTCTGACTCAGTCTTCCATGTGTTGGGGCTACTGGCATGCCCTGCCCTTCACAGATTAGGATGAATGGACGGATTTCATATATTTTAATTTTTCACAACAACAACGTAGACTGCATGTTATAGTGATGACAAGAAGAGCAGTTGGGTTCCTTTTCCCAGCTGGCCAGTTGTGTGTTTAGGACAGAGTACAGCTGTGGAATGCAACAGTGCATGCAGAGCTCCAAGTTGTCTTATGAACTTCGGGGATACACAGTCTACTGTGCCAAGTGAATTCACTAGGGCCCCAATAATCTTTCTCTCCCCTCACCCCTTAAATTTACTTTTGTCGGACTTAAAGGCTTTTCCACAGGCACCATTATAGGCTCTGATTCATGTATACATGAATCATGCCACAAGGACAACTTGGCATACTTGTAAACGACCCTGGGACCTACAAAGTAGAGTACCCCTAGTTTGATGGGGCATGCAGTTACCACTACTGACCACCAGGTGGCAGAGCCAGCCAGCTCAGGCAGCAAGGAGGCAAAACATGAGCGTAGGGCCTGGTTACAGATGAGGTTGGAAATCACAGGCCTGAAAGCAAAGGCACAAGATTTGTTGACAGTTGTTCTCGTCAGGGAAGACCAATTTCAGGCAGAAGAACAATTAGACAATGATACCACAGTTGCTAGTCCAGAACATTCTATTATAGATATCCCTTTTGCAGTACAGGACTATCCTCCGAGCCGAACTCCCGTCATCCTCAGTAGTTCTGCTGGGCCTCTTGTTGACCTTCCTTTGTAGAAGGTCGGGGAGCAGCAGGTCCTGGGACCCTCACCTGAGTATCCAGCTACTCCCTCTAACCAGTCTGATGCAATTCTTCCCTAACTGCTTGTGGTCGTAGAGGATATAATAGGTTGAGGATCACGAAGGGCTGAGTTTCTGTTACCCAGCCACAGAAGGGAGCCGTCAGTGTGGCTGACTTAGGGTCATCGGTGTGCCTCCCCATAACTCCTCATCCACTGCTCTGTAAGGAAACCAGCCATCTGGGCTCCCCTGGGTGACCTTTGGTGGAGTTGCACCCCAGTTTGTCATTGGGGCCTTAGGAGGAGGAGCGGGCATTGTTTACATCTCTCCTGGTAAGGAATTTTAGCAACAATTTTTTTTCTTAAAAAAAAAAGTTTATTTTTAATTGTATGTGCGGCATCTCTTAGCATGCGTGTGTGTGTGTGTGTGTGTGTGTGTGTGTGTGTGTGTGTGTTAATTGCACACGAGTGAAGGTGCATGTCTTCTGCGAAAGTGGGATGCGCTCTTAACTGCAGAGGCAGCCCTCCAGCCCCTGTACATAGCACATACAGGGGCAGAGCTATTAACTCTAGGTGTGGGGATGTGAAGATGAAAGATGCTGGAGCATCCACAGAGAGGGGTCCACCACCAGCATCCTGCTTCCTTTTATTACCTTGTTTCTAATCATCAACCTTCCAGTTTCTTTTCTTTGTGCATGACTTTCCTTCCTTCCATGAAGCCTGAGTGATGTTCTAAGAGACGTCCAGCATAGACTAAGGAGTACGAGTGTATCCCAGAGGCTCGGCTTCTACCCACAGGACCTCTAGGAATGGGCATTTGTGAGGATCACAAAGCCTGCCACCAGAAGTTCCCACTCATCACTTGCCTCCACAGGGCTTTATACTCATGAGTACCATCGGGGAACGCAGCCCCAGCTCTCTCAGTGATAAAAAGCATGCTCTCTGGAATTTAGAAAATCTTACAGTCAAATCCTGGGAAGTAAAATGTTTATCCCTTGTTTGCTGACAGACTGTCTCAGGTATAGGTCTGCCATGTTCTCTGGATGCCTCCAATTGATCAACCATTGAGAACAGCCTTAAAAAAATTGTATGTGCACACAGGTTTGTGAATACGGAGGCCAGAGGTGGATGTTAGAGATCTTTCTTGATGGGTCTCTTATTTTTTGAGGTAGGTTCTCTCACTGAACCAGGAGCTCACAGATTCAGCTAGACTGGCTGGCCAGCAAGGCCCATGGATCCTTCTTTCCCTACCTCCCAAGTTCCAGGGCCACAGGCATGCGCCATCACTTCCAGCTGCTTACATGTCTGCTGGGATCTGAACTCAATTCCTCATGCTTGGTGGCAAGCACCTTCCTGGGTCTAATCCATAGCCCCAAGACGTTCCTTTTAAAGTAATAAGAAGCTTTAGCCATTGAGATTTCTATTTCAGTGGCAGAGGGAGTGTACGAGACAGGGAGACCCACCTGGTGTTCACGCTCTCTCTTTAAGTGTGAAGGACTTGAAAAGAATCAGCTTATTAACTGAAGAATTCCTGAATGGCTGGAGACTTGAGTGGGAGGTGTCAGCTGAAAAGATGTAACTGCGTGTCTGCGGTCCATCTGTGTGCTTCGAGGGAAGTTGTGACTGAGAAGATACATGGAAAGGTGGACGAAATGGCACTGAACTGCTACTCTGGGCATCACACTCATGTTACCTAAACATCAGATCTGTGCACATTGGGAGAGGAAACTTATATCATTCTCCGTATGGCCAAGGATCCTTATTTTTCCCATGGCTGTAACGAACGGCCATATTGAAAATAAAAGACATGGCTGGGGGGATGGCCCAGAGAGAAAAGCGCTTGCCACACAAGCCTGGCAACGTGAGGCCAGTCTTCAGAACCCAAGGGAAAAGCTGGATGCATGGCATTCTTCTCTAATCCCAGGACCCCCGTGTTGAGATGGGAGGCAAAGACGGGAGAATCAGCTAGAAGCTTGCAGCCCAGTTATCCCCAGAGTACAGAAACAATCAGCTAGTGAGAACCCACTTCTCCAACATTGTCCTCTGACCTGTAGGCACATGCTGAGGCTTCCATATACACTAATAAAAAAAAAGGAAATTTAATATCTCACAGATTGAGAGGGAGGAAATTTAGAAGGTGTCCATCAGGCTGGTTCTGCTGGAAGCTGTCGTAGAGAAGATGCGTTCTTTCTCAGCTGAACTTCCTTCCTTGACTTGTGACCCCCTTCCTTCACCCTCGAAACCAGCAATGAAGCATCCACCAACCTGCAACCTTAGCTTTCCTCATCACATCTCCCTTCACTCTGACCCTCCTGCCTCCCTCTTACACTTTTGTGATTCCATTGAGTAACTGATCTCAACAGTCCTTGATTTAAGCACATCTGCACAAGGAAACACATTCACAAGTTACAGGGAGTAGAACATGGACATCTTTAGGGAGTTGCATTCCACCTACATACCAGTATCGTATGGGTTATTTCTGTTGCCATGGTGACTTTGGGGGTGGTATTGTTGCACAAATCAACTATATCAATGACATTTGTTTTTCTCATGGCTTGCATTTCTCTGCCCAGTTTCCTGGATTATGGAGAGCTGGGAGAACAATAATTGTCAGACTTGGGCCTACCCTGTGGATTGTGGTCAGCACAGTGTCTTGTTTATAGCTAAGAAAACAAAGAGATAGAATCAGTGTCAGGACTCTGTCTTTGTTCATTTACGTTGTACATAAAAGTTAGCACAAGAGGGTATCTAAGAGATTGTATGAGTCAATCTTCTTCATCTATGTGTGAAGACAATAAGGTACAGAGGGGCCAACATGGAGGAGGGAAGAGAGAGAGAAGCCTGTGGGAAGAAAGGTCTGCATGGAGCATAGCTCTGTGTAGAGGTGAAGCTCCTAAGGCTGGTCATGGTCATCTGCTAGGTAGTGACAAGCAGATGAGCACTTCTTTCCTAGTTCTTTTCTTGTGGCATCCCAGGGACTGGGACTGTGTTGGGGAAGTTGGGGACTGTCAGGAACCACTGGCTATGTAAGCTTGGCATTTGCCCCCATGACATTGGGTTGATGATGGGACATTTTTAAAAAGCACAAGAAAAATAAGAGGTTTCCATAGTTTGCTGATCTGAGGTAACAGCTGTTTACTGTTGATTTTTTTTAAAAAATGACAGAATGGGGTGATTGGATTTAAATATAAGAATGAAGACTTTGTTTTCTTAGTCTCAGAAACATGATCTAAAGAATATAACTGAAGTGTGGGGGAGAAGTCTGTTCTAGGCTTTAGTTTAATTTTTGTTTTGTTTTGAGACAAGGTCTGGCTGCATGGCCTGATTTCTGATTCTCCTGCCTCTGCCTCCTGTATGTTGGAGTCACAAGCATTTACCACCATGTTTGGCTACTGTTGCATTAAAATTTTTTTTCTCCAAAGTTTATAGAGATTTCAGGACACTAGATATCTTAAGTCCTTCAAAAAGGGCAAAAAGAATTTGATATTTTTCAAACCCCTAAAAGTGCAGAGAAACTCAAGATTAGTTGTAAAGCAGAAGAGTGCTCAGGGTGCGGAAGGAGGGCACTGAATGGGCACAACAGAAACCCAGTGTGTTAAACAAGTCCCTTGGTTTCCCTGAGGGCGGCCACCTAGCCCCTGCCTGTCTGGGATCGCAGATCCAGACTGGTCGCTTGATTGACCCACAGCAGACAAGCACTCGGGCATCCAGCATCTGGGCCAACCCTGGAGTAGAAGGAAGACTAAGGGGTGTCCTGCCCACCTGCCTCAGGCCTTTGCTGTTGGGGTTCACTGTTCCGACAGGCCTGGTTTGCTCATTTGTGGCTTATTTTTTATGGGATCTGCTAGTTTCTCCCATAAACCACATCGGGCTGTGCATTACTCTGGTTCCTGTGAGGTAATTCACTCATCAGCATACTTTTTCGTGTGGAAATGTTTAGGGAGATGATAAACTAAGTAGAGGTTATGTGTTTGGTTTATTGGTTGTAGCATTAAGGCAACTCTACATAGTTAAAAGGGAGGTTTATTTTGTGGGGTAACTTACAAGTGAAGGGATAGGTTACAGGGTCCGGGAAAGGTGTAGTGCAGTCCAGCGGTGTTCTCTGGAGAACTCTGCTTGGTCTACCTCCAGTGTCCAGGATCCAGGAACCAAGAGAGCCAGCACATCCGGATCTCAGGTCTTAAGGGCTCCTGTCTCGGCCCCACCTCATAGGCGTGACAATTACCGGAAGCCTCAATGGGGGTAGTGCTTCCATGTCAAAGCTGAAACAGCTACCCACTACACTGGTTTGACTTGGAGAACTGTGGACCTTTTGCTTTTCCATAGCCTTGCTAACACCACGGCAAGTGGGGACGGAAGCAGAAGCAGGAGAAATATGATGGCGGAAGGATTTTTTTTTTGGTGGGGAGCGGGGTCAACTTGACACAAGTTGGTGTCATTTGGGAAGAGGGGGCCTCAGTTAAGGAAATATCTACATTGGGCTTTTTCTGAGGGCAGGTCTAGGGGGGCATTTTCTTGATTTCAGAATGAATGTGGGAGGGCCCAGCCCACTCTGGGTGGTACCATTCCTGGGGCATCTGGGGTATATAAGAAAGCAAATGGAGCCAGCCATGAGGAACAGGCCAGCAAGCATTGTTCCTCCGTGGTCTCGGTCCACTTCAATTCCCGCCTCCAGGTTCCGGCCTTGAGTTCTTGCTCTGATTTTCCTCAGTGGTGGACCATGACTTGGAAGTATAAGCCAAATAAACCCTTTCCTCCTCAAAATGCTTTTCATCAGAATGTTTTATCATGGCAACAGAAACACAGCTCTTGTGACTCATGCGTCTCACAGGAGCTCTGTGACCGTGGGGGAGCTGGAGGATATGGACATAGTGAATGCCAAAGTCAGTCTCTGACCATGGTCCTAAGCACCTGCAACACAGAAGCTGCCATCACGGGAAGACTAGGCCAGGCTTCAGGGCTGGCTGGCTAGTCACGTGACAAGGATATAGCCCACTTCCTCAGAAGTTGCACAGGGGACGGTGGCAGCAGTGGGAAGAGCGGATTTCGTAATTCTTTACGACCCTCTTGAAGCACTCGGATCTGTCCTCAGTGCAGCCTTTAATTGAAAACCACTGGATTCCACCTGAAGAAAGAGAAGATGCTGAGGTGGGTGGGGCTTTAGGAAGGTGCCACCCACCTGGCCTTGTGTGCTTCCCACAGTAAACAGGTAAAGATAAAAGACAAATGAAATCTCCAGCTTAGACATGAATCTAGACTTCCTATGTGAGGAATGGCTTCCTCATCTCACCTTTAAGAACTCCCAGGTAAACTGAGCTGCGTAATTTGTAGTACACAAGCTTTAGAACTGTAAAACAACCACAGCCTTCTGCTTACAAATGCGATTGTCTAGACATGTTGGCTATGTTAGCTGTGGGGGAGCTTGCTCATAACCACTCCCCAGCATCACTCTGGTTTGTAACTTAATCAAAAGGCTGGATCTGCACAAGGTTATTCTAGTAAGTGCTTCCTAGAGATGAAATCTTATCATACATTACTCCACTATTTTTCTGGTTTTGGTTTGTTTATTTTTTTGTTTTGAGACAGGGCCTTGCTATGCAATGGAGGTTGCCCTTCAGTTCTCAATCCTCCAGCTTCAACCTTTTGGGTTTTGGGATTGCAAGTGTGTACTACCATACCTGGCCTTTCCCCCTTGGTTAAATCATGGTATAACACCTGCAAATGGACAAAGTGAAAAGCAAATTCCAGTTGTCCCATAGTTCTACCGCCCGAAGCTTCAGATGTATCAAGAAGACAAATGAGCATTCCCAGAGCAACAAAGACAAAAGGGATTAAAGGCGTGCGCCACCACCGCCCGGCTTACCAAGTGAGTTCCAGGAAAAGGCGCAAAGCTACACAGAGAAACCCTGTCTCGAAAAACCAAAAAAAAAAAAAAAAAAAAAGACAAAAGGGATTTCTCAGTCAGAGATTGGTTTTGCTTCCCCAATCCCAGGATGTAAGCTATCACTCAGAGATTTCTGCTATCACAGTTGGGTAGGGCAGCAGGGTGCATCTGTTCTGGGCATCTAGGAAGAAAGGCTAGGGATGTTGCTATATTCCCCATCATAATGACAGACATTCCTGTGTGGCTCACCACCCTGTCCTGTGACAAAACACCTGAGGTAAGTTGAAAAGAGGAAAGGTTTGTTTTAGCTCACAGTTTCAAAGATCTCAGTCCATGGTTTCTTGACCATGTTGCTTTTTGGCCTGTAGTAAGTAATATAACTGTAATGGGAGAACATGGTCAAGGAAGCCACACACTTCATGGTGTCTAGGAAACAAAAAGAGCATAAGACTGGGAACTCAGCATTCCCTTCAATAGCATGTGCTCTGGGACATAACTGACTTCCTTCCACTAGGACCCACCTTCTAAAGGTTCCAGCATTTCCCAATAGGGCTAAAGGCTGGAGCCCAAGCCTCTAAGACATGGACCTTTGGGGGGACATTCGAGATCCAAGCCTTAGCAACTATCCCCCACAACAAAGCATTAATCTTCCACAAATGCCACTATTGGCAATGTGTAGAAGCTATTGATAAAGCCACATTAAAATGTAACTTTCAATTCTGTATTGATAAAGCCACATTAAAATGTAACTTTCAATTCTGTTTAACCCCTACCAGTGGGAAATGGTAAAATTTCCAAGATACCGAACTCCTCTCACATAGCAAAGTCATTCCAGGTCATTGATCCACCACAGGCAGTTCTAAGTATTTTTCTCGGCTAGCTTTCAGGCTCTAATCTATGCATAGAATCCCTTACTTCTTAAATTGATGTCAATATGAATGCCTACAATTCAGGAGTAGAAGAGCGATGCCAGAGAACCAATGTCCTTGTCTCTGAGGGGCTTTGGGACGTTCTCCATCAATAATAGAGAGACTTTGAACAGCAAAGTTCAAGGTTACCAGGCAGGTAGGCTGTGAAGATTGACAGAGCCCAGACACGTCTTAATACCAGTCCCCTTGAGGTGGGAATTGTGGCTCTTCCTCTCTCTTGCATAACTTTGATGTCCTCTGATTTTTGTTTTGCTTCCAATTCCATGAAGTTTTGCTTTGCTGATTTCTATTTATATGTAGACTACTATGTGCATAAATTTGTAATTGATTTCATCCCATTTGACAAAGGTTGGATATTTACCCATATGAACAAGTAGATCTAGCACATGCTACATAACAGTGTTGCATGGTTTGGATACAACATAGTCCGACTGCTTCCTGTATGTGAGCATTTAGGCCATTTATTAAAAAATATTTGTATTTATTTATTTATTTATTTATTGTGTGTATGTATGTGTGCAATTATCCTTCATATAATAAGACATATTTGTTATCAGTCTTTTGGACTAAACATGTTAGGTTTTTT
>CABHPQ010131692.1:0-17003 GCA_902168405.1 Peromyscus aztecus | reverse complement strand
CACCCTATGGGAAAAAAGTTTATTTTTATCTCACAGATTAAAGTCCAGTCCATCATGGCAGGATACTGAAGGCAACAGGAGCTTGAAACAGGAGTCACCTTACATCCACAGTCAAGAACAGAAAGGATGCTTCCTAATACTGTTTTCTTGCCTTCTCTGGTTTATATAACTAAGATCCCCTGCTAATGGAATAGTTATGCCCTTGCCAGTTGAGGTAATCTAGGTAGTCCCCGCCCCCACAGGCATGGCCAGACAGATCTCCCAGGTGATTCTAGGTTCTGCCAAGTTGACAGTGGATTCCAGAGGCACTTACCAACTCCTAGCTGCTGAAAGTAAAGTGATTTCATCCCTGTACCCAAAAATAGGAGAATGAAGTACAGCTTTCACAAGTAACCACACTACTGCAAAAAGTCATATAACTAAAAATAGGTCAGCATTTGTAGTGTTGATGCATACCTTGTTATGAAAATCTGGAAGGGTAAATGATATGTCATTATGAAGTTGACAGAAAGTTGGTTAAACTGAGTCTGACAAACTTAAACTTAATTAGGGCTGGCGAGAGGGCTCAGCTGGTAAAGGTACTTTTCTTCAAGCCTGACAACCTGAGTTCTATCCCTGGGGCCCCCATGGTGGAAGGAGAAAACTGACTCCCACAACCTGTCATGTGACCTTTACAAGTATACTACGGTCTGTGGATACCTTCATGCACACACACACACACACACACACACATACACACACACACATAAATATATAATTAAGTAAAATTTACTAGTGAATAAGTCATTTTTTAGGCTGCAATGTGATACCAAATTCAGCATATTAAGAGAATTATTCATTGGATGCTTAATAATTAACTAAATGATTATGCACATATATATTTTATGTAGATGAATTTTCATGTTGTAAACTCTTATGAAATACTTCCATTAAATGTCAAACATAATGATTTTTTTTCTAATCTAGGTATATTAAACATCTGAGAAAATCCAAGTGGTACTTCATATAATTTTAGTAAAATTATATGTATTTCTATAATAAATTAAGTATGGTTGTTTGATAATTTTTATTGTCTTGATGAGTGAATATAGAACTATCTCTCTTTCTTTAAATTCTCCAAGCCTTGTTAAACTCTTCTCTCTCTTCCATTCATACCTACAGTGACCACATACCCACTACTGCCTCCTATGAGTTTTCCTAACTAATTGCACTTACATCAATGAAATGACAGTGTCTAAGTTTAAACCCCATAATTTCTGACTAGACTGCTGTCACCTTCCCTATAGTTGCTGTGTTATATGATGCTTTCCTTTTTAAGGGAATCTATCTCATTTATCTTCTTAAAGAAAAATCTCCCCCAAAATATCTACTAGACAAATATGCAACATGCCAGAAGCAGGAGATGTTTGGGAATCTTTAAAGCAGACACACAGGTAGAGAGTCGTCAGTACTCCATCAAGAATCAGAGGCTTGTTGATGTCAACCAGGCCTATGACTTCAGTAGAGTGACCTTCTCCTAGGAAAATCAACCGGTGAGGGAAGGTGATGCTGCCTGTGTATGCCATAATCAGATTAGATTCGATATTCAGTTATTAGGATAAGACGTGATGTGAACAGGTCTCACAAACACTTGTTCCCAGTTGCTGCTGCAGCATAAGCCAGGACAGCAGTATCCAGTGCTCAAGACACAGCTTGGGTTGGCTGCAACGCCTGATCCAAGTGTTTGGTAACTCACAGATGCTTGGCACACACAACAATGGCCTTGGTTGTGGCGAAGCCAAAAAGTACATCTGCAAAACAGGTGGAACTTAGTGGAGAGGTTTGTCCATTTTGGGGGAAAGACAAATAGTTTGCCAGAAGTCCTCATGACTCAGATGTTCACTGACACATTCCTCATCTAGATCACAGGGCTTCCTTGTTCTGGTAATCCTCAGTTTGATTCCCTCATCAGAGTGAGTGGAACCGCCCAGTCAGCCTGTACCCAGTCAGAAGCACAGACTAGAAGAAGACTGTAAAGTTCCAATCACAGCTCCCAGTATTCTGTCATTTTAACAAGGGTCAGTGATAGAGTCTCTTCACCTGATCTTAAATTGTCAAAATTGAAGAAAGTACACTAATAATATCTATATTATATAATTTATATATATATGAATATAACTATATTACACTGGCTGCTATAAAGTCCTACCAAATAATTTGTTATACTCAGCAGTGTGACTTCCCTGAGTCTTGTCTTTCTCATCAGTTTCTCAGATAGAAGACTGATGTATTTTGAGATGAATTTACTTGGAGAAGATTGCCATATCCAGTGGTTTTCTTCCTTACTTATTCAATATTTTCAGACACGAGACTGTATTACAAATATAGACATAGTGTATGTTGTTGGTTGTGTTTGCTCTTTCAGGGGCCCTCCACCCGGCTCCCAAATAAGTCACACCCAGAGGTTTATTCTTCATTATGAATGCCCGGCCTTAGCTTGGCTTAGTTTCTTGCCAGCTATCCTTAACTTAACTTATCCCGTCTACCTTTTGCCTCTGGGCTTTTCCTGTTCTCTTACTTCTGTAAATCTTACTCTTACTCTGTGACTTACTGTGTAGCTGGGTGGCTGGGCCCTGGAATCCCCCTCCTTCTCTGGCTGCTAGATTTATCTCTTTCTTTCCTCTCTTCCCAGATTTCTCCAAGGCCAAGTTGCCAGCCAGATGTGGAGAAAGGAGCATGGGCAGTAGGGAGAGATGAGGTAACAAGCCACGTGACAGAATTTAGATTAAAATAAACGGGTTAATTTAAGTTATAAGAGCTAGTGGGACAAGCCTAAGCTAAGGACAAGCTATCACAATTAATATTAAGTCTCTGTATGGTTGTTTGTGAGCTGGCAGTCCAAAGAAAAATTTGTCTATGTATGGCACCCCATGCAGGACATTATTGAGCCATGCCAAGGTGACAAACCCGCCGTTTCTCCACTGCCACTGCCAGCTTTGTCTCCCTCCCCACAGGCTCTCCCCGCCTGCTTTTCCAGGGCTTTTCCATTGCAGTCTTTCTACATCAGCCTCCACCTACTGTCTGTGCTGGCCCTAAAAGCCATTGTGGTTAACCATCCCACCGCCAGTCAGTGCCCTCACATACAGGCCTTCCCTGGACCCCATCCCTGGGCCTCGAGACCTACTGGGGCTCAGGCTTTTACTGCAGCTTTCTCCATGTCTGGGGGCAATAGCATCTTTGGGGGACCCTGAGAAAATTGAGATAATGGCCAAGTCCTAGGAGAGCTAGCTGTATCGTTTGTTGCCCAGTCTCTGTGTAATGGGAAAGTGTAGGCCTTATCTGAAGTCCTGGCGGGAGTAGTGTGTGAAGCTGGACCATCTCAGCCAGGAGTCTTGAAGGGATCAACAAATACATCACCTGTCCCATAGTGTTTCTTGACTTTTTTTCCCTTATGTCTGTAGCCAAGATTTTCAGGGGGTCTCCCCCAGTCAAATCAGATCTTCATTAATTTTAAAGAAACCCATAGCTTTTCATTTCCTGTGGAAACAAAAATACAGCCTCTCCCCCAACACAACACATGTTCTGACTCCTATTCTGAAATTAAGACATTCTTAAACTATATAGATTAGTTTAATTTAGCAGTTTCGATGATCTAATGTCTCTCAGCATCTATTGTTTTTTTGTACATTAGCATTTAAAAAATTCAAAGTCAACAAAGCACCATACAGGATCCAGATACCCAGTGTATTTCCCATTTTTACATAACTTATTCTTTTCATATTACTTTACTCTTTCTTTAAATACTTTATTATTTTAAACTATTTATTTTTTTTCTATGACTGTCTATACCCATTTTTTGTTACTGTATGGTGTTATTTTATTTGTACTGAATTGTTATTTTATTTGTATGTTAATAAATAAAGTTGCCTGGGGGTCAGAGCTAATAGCAAGCCATAGCAGAGCTGGGCATTTGTGGCGCACGTCTTTAATCCCAGCACTTGGTAGGCAGAGCTAGGTAGATCTCTGTGTGTTCAAGGATACAGCCAGCATTGGAGACACATGCTCCAATGTGTGTCTGGAGGTCTGTACAGACAGGCAGTGACAAGGCAGTCACATGGTTGGGTTTACAACCAATGAGACGGCAGAACAGAAAGTCTATTTAAAGACAAACAGACAGGAAGTAGCTCTCTTTCAAAGAGGTCTCTTGGCTGAAGAGGCTAGCTGCAGCAGGTGGTAAGGCTCTTAGCTCTGACCTCTTGGGCTTTTATCTTTACATTGGCTCTGTGTTTCTTATTTAATAAGATGATTGGTTACATCTACATTACTGTATCTGTTTAAAGCTTTTCTGAGTCTGGACAGCTTTATTGAATGCCTGAAGGCTTCTCTGATCACATGAGCCAAACTTTAAACCCACCTTGTGCCTCTGTGATGACAGCTGGCCTTGCCCTGATCAAGTCCATGAGAGCCAAGCACCAGAGGGAGCAGCAGTTTCCTGCCCCAGCTCTGAGAATTTGCTGCGCCCCTGCTGTCTACTTAGCCTGCTGACTGCTCAATTACTCTGCTGCACAGCAGCTGTGCCTCTGTAAGCCACAAGCACTGGGTTACTAGAAAGCTGTGTCCATTTATTTTTTTTTTAAATTTCTCAGGCCCTAAGTGGAAATATGTGCCTAGAGCTGAGGCTGAGTTTTATAATTAATAGTACATCTCCATGTTATTTGTGGGCTGGTGGCCCAAAGAAAAATCCACCTACAGGAACATGGCTAGATTACGTCTTCATCTTCCTCAAACCAGTGTACATCTACAGTCTCCATCCATCCGTCCGTCCATCCATCCATCCATCCATCCATTCTTCCATCCACCCATGCATCCACTATATCTATCTGTCCACCACACGTCTCCCTATTATACTCATGTGCATACTTCTATCCTCAATTATAATTATCTTAATAGACTCTGATGTATTTTTGAATACTTGTTCCTAATAAACAAGAGTTCCTTAAAATTCTGAGTGTGTTTTTGAAGTTCAAGCCACTTCCACCAGGATATGGTGCAGTTTCTGGGAACAGTCCAGAAGGGAGATGTCAGTCTTCTGAGTAGATGAATGCCAAAGCCAACCTGTCCCCTTTTGTGGTTTAAGCCTGACAAGACACATTACCTAGTGCTGTGTTATGGGAAATCTTAGATGTTTTCTAACTAAAATAAAAACCACCAGAGTTGGCATAAACATAACCTTCTACCATGCCAGAATGCTATCAATAAACCACAGCTTCATGCTCTCCAAGTAAAACCTTATGGAATATCACTGATTATCTTACAAGGCAGTAAGCAAAAGTTTACAACATTTAAATTGAACAAAACTATACTAAGAAAGTTTGTAGAAAAACATCATTTTTAAATATTATATTATGTTTATTTGGGACTTTATTTAAATACTTTATCTCGTTTAAAAATAATGTGGAAAACAAATGGCCATGTAGTACCTAACCCCACTGATACATGTACTATACAACATCCACATCTAAGACATTGAGATCATTGAAGAAGAGGAGGTTGAAAGATTTTAAGAGTCATAAGATATTGTAGAATATTGTCTTAAGGTGCATTACTTTTGTTTATGTTGCATTTGTTTAACTCTGTGAAGCTGTGTTACTTTGCCTATCTAAAACATCTGATAGTCTAATAAAGAGCAGAATGGCCAATAGTTAGGAAAGAGAAAGAATAGGCAGGGTTGGCGGGCAGAGAGAATATATAGAAGGAGAAATCTGGGAGGAAAAAGAAAGAAAATAGCTAGAGAAGGAAGAGGACATTGGGGGCAGGCACCCACCTACACAGCAAGCCACAGGGTAAGAGTAAGATTTACAGAAGTAAAAGAATGGGAAAAGCCCGGGGACAAAAGGTAGATAAGATAAGTTAAAAAAAAAAAACTGGCAAGAAACAAGCCAAGGTAAGGTCAAGCATTTATAAGTAAGAATAAACTCCCTGTGTGATTTACTTGGGAGTTGGATGGCAGACCCCCCCAAAAGGGAAAAAATAACCAACAACAATAAGAACAGGATGTCTGCTGCAAAGTTATGTCTTCTACATATTGTGGGGAAGCTACACCCATGAAATCTCAAGAATATGGGTCCCTAAACAAGAATTGAACAATAATAACAGCAGTGAACATGTAGCATATGTGGAGGAAATCTAAGACCTCACCCTTAGTCTAAGAGTTATAGGAAAATCATTACTGGTGAAACACAGAGGATCAGTTTTTTCCAGTGATGAGTTCCCTAATTGGTTATTAGATACCAAGTAGTCCATATAAAAGCATACACACATGAGTAACATTAAACATACTTAATAAGTTATAGTTATATGTTTATTCATATATATGCACATATAAAACAATAATAATTAAAAGATGTCATGAATTTGAGAGAATATTGGAAGGATGTAGGAAGAGTTCAAAGTAGAAGAGGCAACTGGTATAGTACACATATATGAAATTTTAAAAATAAATAAATTGAAAAATGAAATAAAAGCTCCCTGCACTGAGCTTTTCCACCTTAGGCTTAACTACCTTTATGACAGTTAGTCTGAGTCAGAGGGTTCTTTTTATGCCCTTCTCTCCCAGGACTGGAACCAATGAAGAATTCATATAACTAGTAACATATAAACAGGTTCCCATCTGTTTTATTTAACCACTAAGATGAAATTTATTCACTGTTTTTAAGATATTTTATTTTGTAATTATGTGTATTTGTGCATGTATATGTGCTTGTGAGTGTGTTTGCATGTGTGTGTACATATGTGCATGTGTACATGTGTGTGTATGTGTGCATGTGTGTGCTCACATGTATGTGCAGGTGCCTCTGTAATCCAAAAGAGGCTGTTAGATCCACTGGAGCTGGAATTACAAGTGATTGTGAAACTCATGATGTGGATGCTGAGAACCAAACTCAGGTCCTTTGGAAGAGCGGCAAGCATTCTCTACAACTCAGTCATCTCTCTAACTGCAAAATTATCCAAGCAACTAAATAAAAATCCTTGTGGTTACATGTGACCCCTTCTTTTTGGGTGGCTATCTTACACCCCCCCTTTCCTTTTTTTTCCAAAAAAAAAAAAGTACATTCAGGAGATTTCAAGAAGTAGATAAGGATGGGTAGAAAGTGTTTGCTGGGTTAGCAGGAGGACCTGACTTCAGACCACAGAAGCCACATAAAAAATAATAAATCTGTTACCTCAGTGCTGGGGAACAAAGGTGATAGCTTTGCTTGCTGTGGGATGTCTTTCTGTATGCTCTGAATATATGTTGCCCCCATTGGTTAACAAATAAAGCTGCATTGGCCTATGGCAGGGCAGAACGGAGCCAGGTGAGAAATCCAAGAGGAATAGAGGGAGAAGAAAGGAAGGGTCAGAGAAGATGCCAGCCCGCTGTTCAAGGAGCAACAGGATGCCAGCTGATTGGTAAAGCCACAGCCATGTGACAATACATAGATGAATAGGAATGGGTAAATTTAAGATGAAAGAGCTAGCTAGCAAGAAGCTTGAGTCAGAGGGCATACAGCTTGTAATTAATATAAGCCTCCGAGTGATTATTTTAAAAGCAGTTGTAAGAGCTCATGTGGGAGAGATTCTTCTGGACCATTGGGTTAGGCAGGACTGAGAAACTTTCCCATACAATTTGTTACTAGACATCCTGTTCAAAACGTAAGCTGCAGTTTGGGTGGGGGACTGACTGAAAGACAGGAGTTAGACATGGGGATGGATGGGGGGGGCGCAAGGAGAAAGGGAGGGAGAGAGGGAGAGAGGGCGAAGGAGAGGGAGACAGACAGACAGAGACTCTGCCTTAAAAAAGCAAGAAAGAGAAACTGAGCAAGCTACGCAGGCTCTGATTCTGCTTTCCATACACATCCCTTACACAGATGAGCATCTCCAAACATACACACCACACACATGTGCTTAAACCACTGTCTCTCTCTCATACACACAAAAAGTACTATATAAAAAGATTATCAGAAAATTTGAATGTAATGCTTCTAAAAATAAGCCATTATCTAGTCCCACATTCATTAAGTTAATATGGTTATTATTATATGCTACAAAATGATGCACAAGGAGAAGCAGCTAAGAGGAAAATACATTTTTAAGGCAGAGATTGCAAGATACCTTTTATTTGCTTTTTCACTTTGAACCATCTTTCCTGTGATATAAGAATATTCTGACACAGTACTGGTGCCAGTTGTCACCTCTGAAATCTCCCCTTTTACATTATTTAATTGGTTTTAATTTTGTTACTTGTCTTTCAGAGCATATACTCTCCTAAGTAACTCCTTGCTCCCTGGTTATGAGAGCTATTTCTCCAGGCAGAGGTGAGGCTCCAAACTTCACCAACAGCTGTCAAGAGGCAGATTGCTCTACTCAACCTTAGATTACTCACTTCTTGCCCTCGGTTCTGAGGCTTCACTTGAGAATTCTAAACAGTGATCTGTGTCCTTTACAAAACACGCAACACTGTTGGGTCAATGAGCTATTTGGTCTTACTTTTTTTGAGTATTGTGAGATTGTCTTTACAAAGAGTTCTGGCAAGAAAAATAAAGGTAAAATGCATTGGCATTATTGTCTTCTACAAACACAATGAGAACCCAAACGTCAGTGGTGTTGATATGCACATTTTGATAAGTTTCTCTCTTACTGTAGCCATTGCAATATTTCTAGTAGAGATACAATAAAGCACTTTTATACTTTCCACCTGTGAAACTAAATTGTCCTTTTTAAAGAAAATGGTTTTGTGGAAACAACTGTGATGCAAATACCTGACTGGTGATGATACATAGACTTATTTTATAAGATGGCTTTGTACACCATGTCTTTCATGGTGAGATGTAATAAATTCAATAGTTTAAAGATGAGCTCTGAAGTGAGGATCTAAGATTGAAATTTCAGATCACAATTTATCTGCTATATGTCCTTGTCCATAGCAATCATTTTAAGCCTTACAGTCTGCTCTTCAGAGTGATATCAGTAGGGACTGCAGGAAAGGCCACCACACAGTACTCAGTGCAGTGCCAATCTAAACGTTTATCATCAGCACTAAACAACATCAGTCTGGAAACCTGATAATGGGGTCCGAATTTCCTCATAAATGTTAAGGAAGGGATTCTGCAGTTTCCACTGTAGAAACTTCAGGTTACAGTTTTAGCTCAGAGACCCAAACACACTAAATGAACAACTTGGGAAACCATTTCACATATCCTTCTGCAGAACTTCATTTTGTTTATATTTCAGAGACAGTTGAAATAGGAACAACAGAGACAAAAAGTCATGTCTGGACCACAAAACACCATGAAATATTTCTGAGGTTTTAAAATGGGACAATTACGCCGATTTGAATTGAGTTAAAATAAAGCCACATTTCTTTATCTATCTCCTTGTAAGGGAATTCCCAGAGGTCTCTCTATGAAGCTTTTTGCATTCTAATTATCCAAGGGCTTAAATAACAGCAGCAGCACCATCTATTGGGGAGGGTTTTTTGTTGTTGTTTTATTTATTTCTAATGTGTTTTGTTTTGTTTTGTTTTTTACTTGACACAAATGTTTCTGCATTTCTGAAAGAAAATATAACAAAAATAAACTTGAGATCACTTCAATCTTCCACCAAGATAAGGAGAAAAGTGTTTTTGTAATAATTTCTATTAATTAGCATACTCAGCAATTGGTAAGAATCATAAGTGAAAATTGCATGGCACCCACTGTGCAGTGGAGCATATTTTGAGGCACTAAGAATGTTAAAAAGTAATGGGCCTTTGGGAAGACTGAGTTTCCCTTAATTATCACAGCTTAATGAATACATGCCTTTTGGCTGCTAAGGACAAGGGAGATGTGGCAATTTCTCTTTAAGACCAGCCCCTTGTCATTCTTTTGTGACAAGGTAATTCAGATGCAAGGGATGAAGAGCAGATTAGGCCGGGATCCACTGATCATAACTCTGTATTGGATTTACAACACCAGATGGCCTAATTATTCTCAACAGTTCTCAATCTCTGTCTGTCAGGGAGACCAGATGTAATTTCTACCTTCTGGTGAAATACGTTCCTCAGACTGAATACAAGAAGTAAAATGTGAAAACACAGGCCCAATAACTGAGATAAATTCAGTAGATGTGAATCTATAAACATGTGCTAAAGCTCCTGGGCCATCCATTTCTACTGACAAAGGTTTATATGGCTCAAAGTCACAGAAGACACTTCAACGGTGGTAGATACCGAATATACATGTTGTTTATGTCTACATATTCACATGCACACACATATATGTGTGCATCATAACACACAATTAAACACTGGGTTCATGTTTCGATCAATGTCCTTGGCCTCATGTGCACCTTCTCTTTCATCTTAAAATCAGACTTTGGGATGTGAGCACACCACAGTTTCTTATTCTCTGCATGCTGACCAGTTGTGGGTCACTACCTACTTCGAAAGAAGTTCATCTGATGAGGATTGAGAGATGCACTCGACTACTGATAAAAAGACAACTTGGAAGCAGTTTGTTACTATGTCCAAATAGCATAATAACAACATTAGGTTCACCTTTGTGACCCATGACCTAGTCACCCTGTGGTTTGGGCCCCGTTAACTGTATCAGGTATGAGTTCCATATTGTGAAGCATGCCTTAAATATGACATGTACATATAAGCAGCACTAATGAACTCAGTGGGTTTAAAAATACCATCAAGTTAGGAGCAGAAAGAGGTAAGGGGGATAGGAGAGTACGTGGGAGAGAGTAGGCATGGACTTGATCAAAACACATTACGTACATGTGTGAAATTCTTAATCACCAAACCTTTAGAAAGATATTTATTGATTAAACTGATATCTTGTAAAAAGTATTGAAAATCTGGGGAAGTTCTTCAGTTCAGTTCTGGTAAGACAAACTTCAAATCATGCCTCCTTGGCACCTAGCTGAAGATCTACTTCAAAGGACTTAACTAGTTTTAGCATACAGTTTATATTTTTTTTATTTTTTCCTTCCCAAAATTAGAAGACAAGAAGGAAGAACGGGTTATTACATTAAATGTCTCTTAAATGTTTATCTTTTTGTTGTAGAGCAGTAGACATTCCCTGTACTTCTAACTGGTGCTGTCAAGATTAGCAAAGGAGCCCCATTCTGCTCTGGGTTTGTAAAGATCCCATCTTGCTCACCATGGGGTAGAGAGGCAGTCAAGGAGTTTGCAGCTGGGACATCAGATCTACACGAAAGTCATTGTCTACATAACATTCTCTTCTTCATATGTAAAAAACTGTAACCTTCATTGTTCACTCTGTGAACACGTTTTCAGTTTTCTTTGGTCCCTCACACTTCTGCCCTCTCTCCCCACCTTAGCATCTGCTAACTCCTCCATTCTGATTGTGGGCTCTGCTGTCCACAGTGAGTGTCTATTCTCCTTTAATTTCCTATCTGCATCTTTCTGGCCCTGAGGTAATAACTGGTAAATCCTGGGGTATGATAAAGAAAATACCTATACGCTATGCCTTAATGACCAGATCGTTCCTATGAGTGATATACCATTTTTCTTGCCAACTGGCAGTTTACAGTACCAGAACAAAAAGTTTCACCATGACATCCAGACATGGTCTTAGGAACACAAAAAGACAACACCATTGCATTTTCATGACCTAACTTTCGTTTTCAGTAGTAAACCCACTTTCTCAAAGTGTGGTACTTATAATCTCACAGTTATAAGTAGTGAAAATAGTAATTAAAAGATAAATGTTTGATAGAATACACAAGCCTAGCTTAGATATTTAAAATCCTTATAAAGCTACTGCAGTGGATGTATTTTAGAAGTAATTTCAATTAATTTACTTAGTTAAAGATACAATAATTTTATTATATCTATTAGTGTGTTTCATAATAAAGATGTATCCAGAATCACAATAAATGTTCACTTCTTAGTCATAACATAAAGAATTTAAAGGGCATCCTATATCCCAGGTCACTCTGAGGGTTAAAGAAATTGGTGTCAAGAGTAATTCAACATTCCAAAGTGTTGGCAACTTCCGTGTCTCCTCGAAACTGACATTAAATCAAACACGGTAATGGGCCGTCCTAAAGCATGGGATGGAACAGTCTTAAAGACCAAGGCCTGGCTGTTCAGGCTGCAAGATAGTCCTGCCTCATTAGTAAGAAGCTTCCGTTTGCTAGACTAGCTGGAGTTCAATGCAGCATTCTAACCCTGGGGAGTCCTGCTGTAGGCACTAAAAAGAGGAAATGAAGATTTCTTTTCCGAATTAAGTTGTCAAGTAGCTCATTTACACTACACACTGAGTGCTTGTGGGCGAGCTGATGAGGATGATGACATACGAGGCTGCAGACACGTAAATGATGCCAGAGAGAGATACACAACCCACTTAGGGAGATGGAACATAACTTCTATTATCTGCAGGAGGTAAAATCATGTGGCTTTTGCCCTTAAAATTTGCAAGTTTGGAAATGTAAGAAAATCTCATTTCCTGAACATTCATATTTTGATATAATATTAGTGTATAGACCCAGAGACGTGATAAGTTTGCTTGAAGTTTTTTTTTTTCTCTGAATCTTTGAATCTTTTAAGTCTTATTACATGACTTTTATGTTTTGGGAAGAAGAGCTGTGGACACTGACTCTGTCCAGTTACACCATGAATAGCTGTGACACAAAGTAATATTTATATAAATATATGCATGTATATATATATATATATATATATATACGTGTGTGTGTGAGTGAGAGAGAGAGAGAGAGAGGGAGAGAGAGAGAGAGAGAGAGAGAGAGAGAGAGAGAGCCCTATGTTTTTTTTTAATTGTTGGCCTCCATCAGCAAAGCAGTAAACATTACTTTTTGGTGAATTTTGTCTACAAAAAATGTTTAAAATGAAAGGCTGATAAACAGTCTTAATTAATGTTTGTGGTTCATCAGCTTACAGTATGTAAGAGAAGAGTTATGTAACACAGGAAAATAGAAGTTTCAAACCAATATAACACTTGAATGTTAACTTACTTTAGGGTATTTGATGTAATTCCTCATTAAATGCTAAGAAAAGTAACATTAAAATTCTCCAGAGAATTTAAAGGGCTTGTCCTTAAATTAAAAAAAAATTATATCCTATTTTAGTAGTAATATCAAGACAAGGAAATTTTGGCATAGACAAGGCAAAGGGGCTAAACTCATCGCAATCTGTACTTAATATGCTGCTACATTTTTACAAGTACTTCCACGAGATGAAAAAGATCACCCTTTAGAATAACTCAGTGGACCCTGTTTCTATATTTACACCATCTTAAAAAATAGCAGAAGTTTTTCATTCATTTGCATATTTGGACTAATTGCTATATTCTTC
The DNA here is from genome assembly GCA_902168405.1 of Peromyscus aztecus. Lineage (NCBI taxonomy): Eukaryota > Metazoa > Chordata > Mammalia > Rodentia > Cricetidae > Peromyscus > Peromyscus aztecus. The sequence goes on along the minus strand of CABHPQ010131692.1, from coordinate 3,661 downwards.
TTATGCTGTAGGAATTTAAACACACATTAACTATTTTATTAACAGCAACATCATCTTATTACAGTATTTGTTTCTTTATAATCATAAAAAATATTATGAAAAATAATAATAAAGTGGAAAATATAGTCACATAACTGCAGAATATTCTTTGCACCTTTTGCTACAGTTGAAACATGATGCAGCAACCCTGCTTTGTTTTGCTTATAGAAGATAATTTGTCAGCTATTTCTCTTACACATTCCTACATTCCAGGAAAATACAGATAATCCATATATTTTTATTATATCATCAATAAAATAAAGTGTATGTTACTGTGTTCAAAGGCAAAGGTATCTATGCTACATAACAGTCATTGAGTATGTGACCACTGTGGTTTCTAGGATATTAAGAAAATGTGACAGGCAACTCAAATTTCAGCAAAGGTCTTGTTTTGTGTTACATGTTGTAAAATTCTTCTGAAGTTCAATATAAGTTGAGTTAGCTGTCTTTTTTTTCCAAGCAAGTAAATAAATCTACAAAATCTCTATACATGGATGAGTTTTTATTCTAGTATTCAGTAGCTGTTTCCTTCATCAGCTTTGATAGGAGGAGGTATAGAAAGTACATACCATAAAAATGTAGATGATCTATGCCGTACACGAAAGTTTAACAAAAATACTAGGGTACAAAAATGTCTCAGGAATCACAGATGGTAAATACAATCTTTCAGGATCTAGAGTTCAGTCATGAGGGCTGTATGTCAACTGAGAATATATTTTAAGACAGGAGCATTTCCTGAAAAGCATTTATAGCTTAAGAAAGCTAACACTTATCAATGAAAGAAAGCTAACATTAAAAAGGTGTATGTTGGCTATGCTGATATTATCTATGCTGCTTTTATAAGAATATTATCAATATATGTTTTATAAAATTTGGCAGTATATACTAGAAGATGAGGGTCAGCATGAACCACAAGGGACAGCCAAACAACATAACTGAAAAGGCAAATAGACTCAGACGTGTGGATTTTGATATTATCTTATCCCTAAAAAATTAAATTGAGGAAATCTTCAACATAACACTACAGCTTTAGCAGTCTTTTGATAGTTTTGGAAATGCACTTCCATGCACAATCATCTTCCTGTCAGATATTTAAGTGATCTTTACAACGGCACATTGAAAAATATACTTTTGTGAAAACACTCTCCCAGCTGTAAACTCCCACCTATTACCCCCATGCTCTCCCTTCATTCTCAAGAACTTCTGAGAGGTTATCTCAACAGCCTTGTGGGGTGGACTAACTATATGGAGTCTGAGTATTGACTCTGCAGATATGAACCCTGAGGGTAGGAGTCAGGAGTGTTGAGCTCTTTCTAGAAATGTTAGACCATTCTTCTTAATCCAAACAACAACAACAACAACAAAAACAAACAAACAAAAAAACACATCTTAACTTTTGATCATCTGACATATATGTTTCTTCTGGGACAAGTCTGCCAGTGTCACATCTCTAAAGGATATCACAAGCAAACTGAATTTTCAGCAAAGGTATTGTTTTGACTGATGTATTTTATAACTCTTCTGATATTCAATATAACCTGATTTAACTAAGTTTTATTTCTCAAGCAAGTAATAAATCTACATAATTTCTATATGGGTGTGGCAAGGCCGATGCTGCGGTAGGTAGAACGCCACCTCAGAACATTACCAGGAGGGCTACGGACTAATGTACTGTCTGGCATTTGCATTGCAGGAAAAGAAAGAAGGCTAAGAGGACAACCATCAGGAGGAAGTTGATTTTCTAATAGAAAATAAACTCCTGAAATACATTTATATTGGTTAATTTAATAACTTATTTATGAGACAGTACTACCCAGTGGCAATCTGTACACGATAAAGATATAAATACAATGAAATATGTGCATTATGTATTATTAAAGGATGTAAATATTAATAGCAAGGGCTCCTACATCTTCCAATCTCTGCAGTGTAATATTGTCTTCAGATGAGGTTTTCTTTCCTGTTTTAAAGTGAGCATGAAGTTAAGGAAATGAGGGAAAGAGAATTAAAATATCTAAGAATAACAAAACACAAGGGACACACACTCCATCTGCCTTCTGTTTATGTCCCCAGCATCCATAAACACAGCTCACACTTAGAAGTATGTTTTCAAGCCAGAGTCAGAGTACCCTGAATGCTTTGTGGTCAATTTTCCCTCCTCACCAGACAACATCATTTTAATAGAATAAAGCTTCTTATCCTAATTCCTCGTTCACGTTAGGACAGAAAAGCTGAGGACTTTAATTCAACTATCACTATACAATGTCTCCTGCACTTGACCTTTGACCATGAAATTCATCCTCACATACAAGTTGAAAACAACTGAGCCTTCTCAAATGTTCGAATCTTTGATATTACTAGTTAACTCTTAAGCCTTAATTTTGTCTTTTAGCTCTCTCCTCTAAAATCTTACTCGTTGAAAAAATACGTAAGTATAAACTGAATATATCTAAGTGAGCAATACACCCCCAGAGACCTATAGCTGCATCATTATTTGTGTGTGTGTGTGTGTGTGTGTGTGTGTGTGTGTGTGTGTGTGTCCTTTATAAAGAACCACAACATAAATTTAACATCCTCAGTTCCTTGGTACTTATCCTATACCTCCCCATCACTTTGAGAGAGATGATGAGGAGGGACTAGAGCAAGACAGACATCAAACCCGTTTATTCTGAATCTTAAATTATGAGTTTTATAGTCAATATTTTGGTTACATTGTTACACAAAGGACAAATTGACATCCAGTTTGAGGTCTCATCTTTGATTGCTTTGGGATTAGTGACATTTCCTTGGCGCACATACACTGCACCAGTTCTCTCAGCTGCAACTGAATAGTGTTGTTGCAGGAGATGCCAAAACAAGCAGGGTTTGAAAAACCACTGATGGGGTACAACAGCCAGTACCTTCAATGGCTGTGACTTCCTGTCCAGGTGGCTTCTGGCCAGGTGTTCATCCACAGAGTATCAACACATCCCTCTCCATGACAGATCAAAGGAGGGTCTCCAGGAAGAGGCACTGGTCCTGTTTCTTTGAAGCATCTGGTCATTGTGTGGTCACTCAGAGGCAGATCTAAGTCACCACTGAGACACATCAGGAGGAAAAGCAAAGGGGGGATTGGGTCACCTTAGCTCCACTTTTAAGGGATTCATGACCAATGAGGAAGGCCAGGCTCTTAAAGGATCCCAGAGTATAAATTAAAATAAATAAATAAATAAAATTCTGGTTGCAAGTTTGAAGATGCATTTGAGAGAGACTCCACGGAAGAATATGCAGAATGGTCTATTTGCTGTCCTTACTTTGAAAGAAGGACTTCTTCTTCTTCTTCTTCCTCCACCCCCTGGTTTCCTCTCATTCAAAACAAAGTATGCAGATTTTGTTTTGTTTTGTTTGATCTCATACAAGTACTGAACATAAGGTTTTTTGTTGTTGTTGTTGTTTTCTCTCCAGGACCCCAGCATGAAAACTAAGTAGGTTTGAGGCTTGAAACCTGAGGAAGGAAAAAAAAGGAAGCTTCCAGAGGAAAACAGAAAATCACTGACAATACAAAACAAAAGCTGCAGTTCAGTCGTGCAAAATTTGCTTCTCAGGATAAAGCACTTTTGACAGGTCCCCAATGCCCAGCTCC